>JASCZI010151342.1:25946-45669 GCA_036250425.1 Stylosanthes scabra
GTTCTCATGTAGTTGTCGTTATGTGCATGTCTGTTAGGTCCCTTCCCCCCTTTTCCTTCTCTTTATTCTCTTTTGGGGTTAATTTAATAGTTTAAAAAGTAAAAACACGCAAACGGAGGAGGGCAGCCACATACACATGCTGCGGATGTGCATAGCCTGCTCGGGGGACCCACCCCATTAGGGTGAAGAAATTTTTTTAATGAAGGATTGAGCTGTGTTTCTGCCTGTTCTGTGGTTGTTAACTGTTTATCCTCTTTTACGTGTTGAAACTTGATGAAATTTGAAGTCCCCATTTGCATCCCCAGAAAGTTCAGTTGGCTGTTGGTGTTTTTTGTCATGACTCCTGATATCTCCTATTCTGCTTTCAGGGAGTTTTTAGTTGACCTCATGGCTGCTCCTGGAACACTGATCCCAGCTGATATTTTAAGCACAAAAGATAGTGCCTTCAAATCTTACAATCCTAACGTTGTGCCAAGTTTACCTTCCTCTAATGAAACTGGGTCTTCTTATTCAAGACCTATTCCTGCTGATGAAGGTAGTAGTCAAAATTCTGTGATAAAAAATCATTCACCACAATGGAATGGAAAATCATATTTTGAAAAGCCAGTGTATGCAGCACCAAACTTGGGTTTCAACAAAGACACTGGTGTTGGTCCTTCTAAGATGCCTAATAAAAGAAATACGGAAATTTCACCACCATACTCTGGTGCTTCTCTGTACAAAGGGACTCTTGGAATGAATGCAGTTGGTGATGGGACAAGATTAAACGTAAATGTAGTACCATATGCTCAGAACAACCCCAATGATTCTCACAGCCTTTTTGCAGATCTTAATCCATTTCAGATAAAAGGAACTGGGAAGACCTCTGTGCATAATATACCTGTTGAAAATAAAGCTCCTGAGCTCCAGAGTACGAGAAAAAATACTGTTCCTGGGATGCCCCCCGTACCATGGAAGAATCGTTATGCTTACAATGAAGCTCCAAGGAAAAATAATCGTAATCCAAATGATTACAGTCCTACATTATTAGTTTCTAATAATTCTTCTGTGTCTGAAAAGATTAATGTCAATGGTAGAAAATCACCATACAGTTCAAATGTAAATAATAACATAAATGTTCAAACTTCACCTCAAGTTATTGGTTCCATGATAACACCTGTAGCAATTGAGCAGAACTGGACTCAGGATCTTAATGCTGATCACAACCGGGGAGATATGGAACATTCTCAGAATTTAATGTCGGAACCGCTTAATAAAGAACATGAAAACAGTGAAATCAGAGATCTTGACTGGAGGATGACACATGACAGATTCATGGGAAGCAATTTGAAATTAAAGGAACCAGAGTCTCCTAGTTCATCTGTTGATTCCATTTCAAACAGGCCCAGGGTTGATCCAAATCCACCAATGTTGGATGATGTAGATGTTGGCGAATGCGAGATTCCATGGGAGGATCTGGTTATTGGTGAAAGAATTGGTCTAGGTAATGTGCATGATTGTCTTATTTCTCTTGTTGTTTCCGTTGGTTCATTTTATTTGATAAAAATGTCATTAGTTTTCACAGTAAATTGTACCAATCAACCATCAACTACCTAGATCTACCTTTCATTTCTGCTTTTTTTTTCCCCAAATTGATCAAATTACTTTTTTTCCCCTCTCCTTTTCTCAATTCATGTAAAGCATGTTCTGAAGACTATTGGCATGTGTGACTTATTATGTTATTTTTATACATGATATGTCATTCAAAGGTTTCAAAAGTATGTTTGCTAGTTGTTATGAAGGCTTCGTTTGCGTTGAAGCTTTACATCTATACTGATACATTTCTTAAGTATTAATTTGTTTTGAATTCATGCTTACATTAAATAGGTTCATATGGCGAGGTATACCATGCAGACTGGAATGGCACAGTGAGTACTATAACTCCTTTTATATACTTGATCGGGTAGACTATTACCAATGATTTTGAACTGGACATGCTGATCTTGTTCTATTTTGAGTATTGGCAGTTTTCTTCTTCTGTCTGAATGATTTACTTTTGTTGAATCATATATAAAAATATTAATAATAGTAGTAGTAGTAAATGCAAGAGGTGTGTTAAGATAATTTGGAGATGCATCTCATGAACTATTACATGTTAGTCTATTCTTCCCTTTTCATTCACATCCTTAGTGATGGCATCCCTCTTTTAAAAAATAACTGATAACTGCAATATAAATTTGATTTGACATGATTAATCCAAGTTACTAAAATCTGAGTAGAGAAGTAAACCTTAGTGGCTATATTAGTGTTGTTAGCTTTTCCTTGTCATTTGTTGTGCCTTGTACCCATATCTTGCCCTTACTTGCTTGATTTGTTACTTATATGAAAACTGAGAATGCGTCAAAGTCCCTTTTTATTCCTTCTGTCCATCCTTTTAGATGATATGCTCTTCTTATGGTCGAGTGACATAATAAATTATAATTAGGGTGAAGTATGTTTTTTGTCCCTAACATTTTGGAACCTTTGATTTGATTTAATGTTGTCCCTTACATTTGAAATAAGTTTCGATTTTTTCCTTACTCTTAATTTTTTGACAATCAACAATTAATCAAAATTTACCCCAATTTTACCCTTCAAATCACCCCTTTCCTATAGCCCTTACCTTCTCCCAAACCCTCCTGTGTTATCTCCCAAATCAGCAACAGCAACACATTGCCATCACTCTTCGTCAGCATGCCGGCGCCACCTGTCTTCTCCTTCACATCCCGCCGTCTCCATCTTCCTTCCTCCGCCCCTATGTCTGCCTCTGCCTTCAAGCTTGACGGCAGCCATTTGATTTGACTCTGCCACTGTTGTGCCCTCTTTTCTCTGCCCTTGCTTGCCTCCGCCTTCACTGTTGCCTTTGAGTTCCTCCTCTTCCTCTCTTTCTTCCACTGCCTTCTTGCTCATCCTCCATCTCTTGGCTTCTTGGTTCTTGTCTTGAATCTGGGTGTTTCTTAGTTTTTTTTATAATAATTTTTTAAATTTATCTGTTTCTGTTTGTGAATGGTTGTTGTCGTTGGTAGTGGATTGTGAGAAGTGGGATGATCTGGTTCAGGTGGGATTAGGCGCTGGTTGAGGGTTGGGTTGGGGGGCAATGAGTGTGAGGGGTGGGGTTAATTCGGGTGGGGTCACATCAGTAGTGGATGGAGGTGGATGTTTGGTTGGGTTGAGGGGTGCATGATGGCAAATGAACATGTGGTGGCTGTATGGTGGTGGTGAAGGCAGCGGTGTGTGTGATGGTGGGTGCGGTGTTGCATGGTAGGGGGGGGGGGGGGGTGGTGGTGGTGATGATGATAGGGGTAAAATTGGAAAAATAAAATTGACTCTCAAAATTAACAATAGGGTTTAAATTGAAATTTATTTAAAACATTAAAGATAAGATTGAATCGAATTACATTTTAGGGGAAATTTTGAAGAATTTCGAAAATGTTAGGATATAGGAACAAAAAGTATAATTTAGCCTATATTCATTCATTCAATTCTTGTGTCTTCTAGTGAAAGAGATTGGAGAATTTATTCTCAAACAATCTTCTAAGTTCCATGGAAGTGCCAAGAATAGGAAGAAGGAAAGAAAAGCAAACATGAAAAGCTATAGTTCTCTTACTATAATAATAAATGCTCAAAATCATTTCTCAATTTGGTTAATTTCAATTGTTTTTAACCCACCCAGAAGATTAGCTTTTGTAGTCTCTGTTCCTCTGACGGATGATCTGCTGTTAAAATATCAGGAGGTTGCTGTGAAGAAATTTTTGGACCAGGATTTTTCAGGTGCTGCCTTGTCCGAATTCAAAAGAGAAGTAAGTAGTTATTTAACTTCTGTTCATATAATTATAATTCTTCTCTTTGTGCAAAAGAAATAGAGAAAACTTTAACATCAACAAAGATCATTATGTTGCTTAAACTATTGGGAAGATGTTTGGTGGACAAATCAGTCAAGAAAAAGAATAAACTTGACAAGCGGATGAGGTGTGGAAAATGAAGGGCAGTGATTACGTGAGCAAGGGTCCGCCATCATTGTATTCTTGAAGGCCAAAAACTTACCCACTTTTCCTTTTGATGATGCAAGGTACGGATAATGCGTAGGCTGCGTCATCCAAATGTTGTTCTTTTTATGGGTGCTGTTACCCGTCCTCCCAATCTTTCAATCATTTCAGAGTTTCTTCCGAGGTATTTGCTTTTTTCTTTTTTTCCCTCCATCATCATATTGAACAAATAGTGCTACTGGCTTATCAGTAACTTGTTATTTGCAATTTTTTCTTTGTCGCATGTTTCTCTTATTTGCTATGCTGATGTTTTTTATGTAACATCTCAGAGGAAGCTTGTACCGAATTCTTCATCGTCCTAATTGTCAGATTGATGAGAAACGAAGGATAAAAATGGCTCTGGATGTGGTAAGTTATTTCCCTTCTTTCCTTTTAATAACCATTATATTAGTGAGCTTTCAATTTAAGAAATAAGAACACTCCAATTTATAGGCCAGGGGCATGAATTGCTTACACACCAGCACACCAACTATTGTTCACCGAGATCTAAAGTCTCCAAATCTTTTGGTTGATAAGAACTGGAATGTTAAGGTGAGTGTTTCAAAACTCCTGATCTGCACATGCCTTTCTTTTCATCTCTGATTTGTACCTCCTCCTGAATTCCTTTTCTTAACATTTGATTTATGTATTATTTTATTTGTATAGTAGATTCAGATAGGTTTATTCTGGAAAATATGATATTTTCACAGGTATGCGATTTTGGTTTGTCGCGCTTGAAGCACAACACATTTCTATCATCCAAGTCAACTGCTGGAACGGTGAGAACTTGAGTTTTTGTTCACATGCTGCAGCCTGCCTTTTCTGTATTCAACCCTTACATTATTTTTTGTGAACATGTTAGCCTGAATGGATGGCTCCTGAAGTTCTTCGCAATGAACCCTCAAATGAGAAGTGAGTTGTCTTCAATCAATTGTTTAGGTTTTATAGATTCGCAGTGTCACTTTCTATCTATCTTTCTAATCTAATAAATGTTTGTCAGTAATGAGTTGCTAAAAGTTTTACAAGTCCGCGCAAAGTTTGGATATGGCACTGAGTACAGCTGCCTTTGTGCTCCTAATATAACCAAATTTGTATATAATTCATCATTATTTACTATTTAGTAAAATCATTTCTGCTAATCCTAGCTGGAATAAATGTTTTTCAGTAATGAGTTGCTAAAAGTTTTACAAGTCCCTGCAAAGTTTGTAGATGGCGCTGAGTACAGCTGCCTTTGTGCTCCTAACATAACCAAATCTATATTTAGCAGTATTCACTATTTAGTAAAATAATTTCTGCTAATCCTAGTTAACAGTCTTTTCTTATATGAAAATCACCTTAGAAAGGAGATGGTTTGTTAGCAGTTCTTTGAAAGAATTTGTAATTGATATTTCAATATGTAAACCTAAAAAAAAGGATTAGGGTGTTCATATTTGAAGCATATAGTGATTCCATACTTAAGTGGTGTGTTCTACTTAAGTTTATTTGTGCTTTTATAAACTGCATCTGTGACTATCAAGTGCATCACTAATTATATTTCAAATGTACAGGTGTGATGTTTACAGTTTTGGGGTCATCCTATGGGAGCTTGCGACTCTAAGGTTGCCATGGAGCGGAATGAATCCTATGCAAGTTGTGGGTGCTGTAGGTTTCCAGAACCGCAGACTCGATATTCCCAAGGAAGTTGATCCTTTAGTTGGAAGAATAATCTGGGAATGTTGGCAACAGTAAGCATGTTTAACTTGGTAGTTTGATTTATGCAATTTCCTGTATAATAACTAATGGAACTATTTTTTGCTGTGATGAAAATTTTCTGCTTGCTCCCCCTTTTTTTGATATTTCCTCAGGGATCCAAATTTGCGTCCCTCTTTTGCACAACTCACAGTGGCACTAAAATCCCTTCAGCGTCTAGTTATCCCATCTCATCAAGACCAGGTAGCATCACCTTTGCCGCAGGAGATTTCTGTAAATTCTACCCCCTGAAATGTCCCACTTTCTCAAGTGTGAATAACTAGGCTATCTTCGTAGTTTACTTATGTGAGTATAAAGTTATCAAATGGAACATAATAAGCAAAGAAAAGAAAAGAAAGGTATATATATTTAAAAAAAAAAAAAAGAGAGCGAAAAAAATTAAGATTATATCAAAAACTTGTCACGGCAAATGTTTGTGTTGAGGATTGTATCAATTTCTGCTGCAGCCAAAACTACTGCAGTGCCATTTTGTATGTATTGTTACTTGTTAGCATGTCCGAGGAACCAGAACTCGGTAGTGTCTGTAAATTGCTGTACCTGATTTCCAAAGTTGTCATATCTAAACTCTAAAGATTAAATATTCAAATCATTTTATCACGCTCTTCTTTTTTTCTTTTTTTTTTTTAAAAAAAAAATAAGTTAGGTTAAACACTTGAACCTACATATATACAAAGGTGTGTTCGCGTTATGCTACCATTAAGAAATAAATTTTAATAACTCGTACCCTTTTCACGATGGATATTATTAGGATCTTAAAAGTAGAAATTAGTGAACCCTCTATTAAAAGTTTGCTCCCATTTGGCCATTGCATATTGGTGGTAAAAATATATCTAAATTTATCATTAATATTAAAGATATTTTTTCATGAAGATAATGGTATATGCTTAAAAAAGAAATAGGAAGGGTTTTTTGTTGGAAAAAAAAGGATCGATGACACGATACAAAATTTAGTCTTCGGTTTAAAAATGCATGTAACTACAATCAATAAAAATAAAAATAATTATTCTACGTGAATACTAAAAATTATCTAATATATTTCATGTTTATTATAATAAAAAAGGCAGTCCGGTGGACAAGTATCCTTAGTTAACGCATGAGCCGCACCTGAAAAATGTAAGGTACACGGCTTGATTTGGTAATATTGAAAAAAGTTGCTCTCAACTCAGTTGCCTCTCAATAAGCAAGTCACGTATATAGCATTTGGTAAAATGACTATAATTGATTTTTTTGGTAATATGCTTTATATTAATGTAAAATTAATTTTCTTTTTTGGTAACTATGTAAAATTAAATTAATCAAAAGGATAAAACTGATTTTTAATTAAAATATTATTTTTTTTTTTGGTTAGACAAGGGGGCCTAAGCCCCAAACAAAAACTTAATGGGTATGGATACCCTTACAATTTGATACTAACAATGCTTGCATCCCTGAAGGAGGATTATCAACGAAATTCTATCAAAAATTGCATCCCTGAAGGAGGATTATCTTTTGCCAATCAATCTGCACATTGGTTTCCTTCCCTTCTGGCGTGCTTAAATTGTATTTCCCACGGCTTGTTCTTGAATTGGATGACGTTCCTAATCCATGAATTCTGACGCTGACTGCCTTGACTGCTTTCTATCATGTTAACAGCTTCTAAAGAGTCTGTTTCAACCACCACCCTTCTCATGCCTAGCTCCTAGGCCATTTGGAGGCCATAAAATAAGCCCCATAACTGAATTACATGACAATTCCCAAGTTTGGCTGTAAATCCAGCTACCCAGCTACCACTGTGATCCCGTATGAAGCCTCCACACCCTGCCATTTTCACAGATTCTCTAACAGCTCCATGGGTATTAAGTTTAACCCATCCAACCGGGGGGGCCTTCCAGCTTGTTGGAGATTCCGAGTGCATCTTCACATTGCTCTGCAGACTGACCTTGTTTCAAGTTGCTCTCTTGAAGTCTTCTATATAGTTTTTGATTACCATGGCAGCATTTGGAGGACTAATGAAAGGAGGGGAGTGAAGCTCCTCATTTCTCCACTTCCACATCCACCAACAACTTACTATAAAAAAAGTCAATCCAATTGGTGGTGGAGTGATAACCAATATCGTTATGCAGATTGAAGGAAATCCACTCATTGATATCCAAGCTGTAGAAATTTGCCACTACTGCTGGGTTGATTAGTTGGTTCCAAATGATGGCAGCTTTTGGGCAGTCTCTGATCACATGCATGATGGTTTCCCTCTGGCTGTTGCAATGATGGCAGTGTGGGTTAGAACCCATCATTCTTGCCTTCCTATCGGCTGTAAGAATTCTTCCATGGGCTAATCTTCACATGAAGATTTTGATTCTTTCAACGCTTTTCCAGGACCATATTCTTTTCCAGTTGGGGTGCTCTCCTGTGTTGTATCTATCAGTCAACATTTTGTAAGCCTTAGGCCACTTTGTATTCGCCACTTGGAGTATGCATCCAATTAATTCTGTCCTTACAATAATGACTAGGTGGGGGGATAGTACGAATCTTGTCAACTATGGTGCCGGGCAGAACACTTTCCATCTTCTGGAAATTCCATCTTCCATCCGCAGTTTTGTATTCTACCACTTTGTCTCCTAGTCTGTCAAAAGGAATAAAGGATGTGGCCTTTCTGTAAAGGCATCCCTCATCGTAAACCCATCTATCAAACCATAAAGAGGTGTTTGCACCATCTCCTAAGCTAATGTTGCAATTTTCTTGAAGAGTTGGCCACACCTTGACTAACTCTTTCCAAGTTTGGGAGTCCGTTGGCCTCGCATGTATTGTTTCATGATCTTGTCTCCCCTCTATGTACTTTTGTTTTAGAACTCCTACCCAAAGGGCTTCTGGTTCATTCATGAATCTCCAAACTAGTTTCATCATGAAAGCATCATTCATTTCTTGAAATCTTCTAAGACCCAATCCTCCATTACTCTTAGGTAGAGACAAGGTGTCCTAGTTAATGTGATGTATTCTTCTTTGGGTTGCAGTGTCACCCCATATGAAACCTCGTTGTATCTTCTCCACTTGCTGACTTATAGACTTTGACACTCTTGAGTGTTGCATTTCATAGTTTGCTATTAGATTAAGAACTGATTTGGTCAGCGTGATTCTTCCCGCCAAGGAGAGGCAGTTTGCTTTCCAACCCTTGAGTTTGCTCTGAACCCTCTCAATAATATTCTTAAACTTCTCTTTTTTAGCTCTGTGATTTGTGAAAAGGGCTCCTAAGTACTTTCCAAGGTGTGGCTTCTCTTGCAGATGACATTCTTGGGTAATATCCTGCCTTGTGTCTCGTCTCACGTTATTTGAGAACACAATGGAAGTTTTATCCGTATTCACCTTGAGGCCCGAGGCATAACAAAAAATCTTTAAGCACCGCATTACTTCTCTAATTTGCTCTTTATCTGCTTCAGCAAATATGAGGAGGTCATCCGCAAAGAGAAGATGAGAAATAGCTACTCCCTCTCTGCCAATTCTATAAGGTTTCCAGTCACCCTGACTTTCATGCTTCACTATCAACTGGGAGAGCTTATCCAATGCAATAACGAAAAGGTAGGGTGAGATGGGGTCGCCCTGCCTGAGCCCTCTTCTTGGCTGAAAGTTCTCAGTCTTGCTGCCATTCCAGAGTATGTTATAACTAACCGAAGTAACACAGTGGTTTACGATGTTTTTCATTTTACCATCAACCCCAAACTCCTTCAAACATTTGTCAATGAATCTCCAATTTAAGCGGTCATAGGCCTTTTCAAAATCTATTTTGAGAGCCATAAAACCCTTCTTGCCTTTCCTCTTCTTCATGTCATGCATAATCTCCTTTGCTATGATCATGTTATCGTGAATTTTGCGGCCGGGGACAAAACTGGCTTGGTAGGGAGAGATTCGATCAACAAGAGCATGTTTCAATCTGTCAACTACGATCTTTGACACTCCTTTGTAGCTTACATTACAGAGGGAGATGGGTCTGAATTGAGTCACTAATTCAGGCAGCTTGACTTTGGGGATAAGTGTTATGAGGGTTTCATTGAGGTCTTTGATTATCTCAGGATGTGACCAGCAATTGTGGGTTAATTTCTCTTCATAGTGTCTTCAACTATTTCCAATTTTCCTTGAAGAAAATTGCTGAGAAGCCATCTGGTCTAGGGGCTTTTAGGGACCCAATCCCGAACAAAGCTTTCTTGATCTCATTGTCTGTAACCCTTTCATCAATTCTTCTCTTGATATCCTCATCTAATGGGAGGTAGCAACAATCATCATCCAATTCCTGGTAGCTCTGTTCTTCTTCCACATAAAGGTTTTTGAAGAAGTCCACTACATGCTTCTTTAGGGCCTCTTGGTCTGTAATCCATTCCCCTTCATGCTTTAACTGGAAGATTTTATTTCTTTGTCTTCTAATGATGGTCCTTGTGTGGTAGTATTTCGTGTTTCTATCCCCTTCCACCATCCATTGTTCTCTTGATTTTTGTCTCCAAAGGGCTTCTTCCTTATCTAGAATGTCCTCTAACTCTTTCTGAAGTTCCCTTTCAAGGTCCTCCAAGAACTTGTTTCTCCCATAGCTATCAGCCTTCTGTATTCCACCAATTCTTTTCAGCAAGGTCCTCTTTTGGCGGCCAATGTGCCCAAAGACATCTTTGTTCCAACTCATCAAGCTTGACACGAACTCTTCCAATGATCTATTCTGGTGATAATTATAGTTCCACTGGGTTCTAACTAGGTCCTTGAACTCGGCATGCAACCCCTACATCATCTCATATCTGAATGGTTTGTTGGTTATGAGCTGATCTTGGGTCTTCAATCTCAGCAGTAAGGGGTGGTGATCAGAGTGGGTCCTGGGTAGGACTTCAACTCTAGCTTCCGGGAATTGGATTCTCCAGTCTGCATTGGCCAGGGCACGATCTAGTCTCTTGAACACTCTATCAAGGCCCTCCCATTTCGATCCTCTCCAAGTGAATTTAGCACCAATGGCTCCAAGATCAATCAGAGAACAGCTATTTATCCAGTTTTTGAATCTTCTACACGCATTACAATCTGTTCTTCCCCCTCCTTTTTTCTCATTGGGATCCGCAATCTCATTAAAATCGCCTATCAACATCCATTCACCATTTATAGAATCCCCATAGAGTTTGAGTTCATTCCATAACTCTCTTCTTCTGCTCTCCTGAGGGCTAGCATAAATAGCTGAGAGGTTCCAAACTCTGTCTTTTCCATTATCAACCTTAACATGAACAACCTGAGCCTTAGACTGAATAACGGTGATTTTGAGGTCAGGGTCCTTCCACAGAATCCATATACCACCGCTAAAGCCATTAGCCTCTTCTCTATGGTTGTAATTATAACCAAAGGATCTGATAGCTTTGTCAGCTACTTCCCCACTACATCTAGTTTCAACAAGTACCACTATGTCTGGTTTCTGGTGATTCAGCATATCTTTTAGAGTATGGCTAAAGGTTCGGCTAGCCGCCCCTCTACAATTCCAAGCTAGAATAATCATAAAGCAATCAAGAAGGGTAGGAGGAAGCCTTGCAAGCTTAAACAGCAGAGTTATCATTGCCCTCTTCAAGGGCCAGATCATTCACATAATTCTCCTCGTGTCTGATTTGGTCTTCTTCCATTAAGGACGCCTCTTCCTGACTTCGATTCTCAATCACCAATCGATTCTCATACTGTCTCACCTCCTCTTCCATGGTCCCAGAATCCGTTAGGTGTTGATCGGGCGGTTTGGGTTCCGGTTCTCCCCTTTCCTCCATCTTCGCATCGACCAAAACCGTTTCTCGCACCACCTCCTCTTCCATGGCAGATAGATCCAGGCACTGTTGTGTGGGTGGGGAGGTATGGGGAAGATCATTATAGTTTGGGCATACAAGATTAGGTGGAGGGTGTTGGCTATTGGGATTAGCAGGGGTAGTGATAGAGGGTTGTTGTGGTGGGGGTGTAGAGTGAGAGTCTGGTGTTTGGCTACCACTTCTAATGGGTTTTTTAGATGTGGATGGTTGGGCTACAGGTTGGGTCATGGGTTGGGCTTGGGGAAAATTTAGTGGGTTGGTCTGTAGTGTGGGGCTTTTGTTTGAGGGTCTCTTTTGTTTTCCATTACTTTGGGCTAGGGTAGAAATCTGGTTATTGGGCTGAAGGGGGCCACTCCCATGAGGAATATTCTTATTGTTGGGAGACGTTGCTTTCGCCGCCATTGTACCCTCATGATTAGATCTTGTCGTATTCCCGTCGTCATTAGTCTCCTCGTTTTCCGTTCCTTGGAGGATTTGATACCTCGTACCTTTTGTGTCATTCTCATTCGTACTATTCCTATTATGTGCCATATTGCGCCTCGCCTCTCCACTACCTCCACTATTCTCTCCACCAATCACAACGCCCTTTTTCCTGCCACGTTGGTTTCGTTGGACCACCATCCAGGGTCCGAAGGAGCTGTCTTCTTGTGGTAGTACCCTTTTATCCTTGTCCACCACAATATTTCCATTACTGCCCTTCCCCGGTTCATCTCTCTCCTGCTTCCCAGACTCTGTTTCCGTTGCCTTCTCCGCCTCCGTCACTTCTTTTCTGGGAGCCTCGTTCGCCATCTTCTTTATCAGACAGTTTGAAACTTCATGGCCAACTATACCACACTCGAAGCAGATGTTATATAGACCTTCATACTCAACTTTGTACAATTCTCCATCAATGGAGTACTGCGAGACCAGGGGAACTGTTAGATCTAGTTCCACACATAGTCTTGCAAACTTCCCTCTGGATTTATGTGCAATATTAGTGTCTACCTTCCTTGTAATTCCTATGACATTACCAATTCTTTGCAGGAATTCATCTTCATAATACTCAATTGATAATCCTGGCAACCTTATCCAAGCAGCAATGCTATCAATGGAGGCTTTGGTAGGATTAAAGTTTGGCTTCCAGAATCTAACTGCCAAGTAATGATCAAAAATCCTCCACGGTCCACCTGTTAAAGCATAGTCAAAGTCCTCTTGGGAGAAGAACTTGACGATGAAGAAGTCGTTTCCAATATCAATCACTTCAATGCTCCCATGTCTTCCCCACATGGTCTCCAGCCTCCTTCTCAACACTGGCAGTGAGATGCTCCGACCTAGCAACTTAACGATTAGGGTATCCCACCAAGGGTCTCTAATCATCTTCTTAGCCGCTTCATTAAAAGCAAAGTTGAAGATGCCATTAATCTTCTCAACCTTGATATCAGGGATGTGGCTCTGTTCCTGTCTCTCTCTCCTTCCCTGGGTTTCAGTCTCTGGAATCTCTTTTTCCTCTCCCTCCTCCGACATTTCCTCCTCTGACGTTGAGAAGGCATCATCCTCCTCAATGTTGGCTAGAGCAACCGGGTTTCTTCCTCCTTTAACAGCCGCTACAAAAGATTTGCTTGGTTTAACGGCATTTGCTTCAACCTCTATTTCCTCCACCATCCAGTCTTCCTCCCTAGCTACCATTGAGGAATTGCCGGAGAACTCCTTTCCTTCTCCTCCTCTTCTTACTTTCTTCCCGTCTCTATCGGTCTCCTCTCTATCAAGTCTTCTTTGTTCTCTTGGCTCATGAGCTCTGGAATGTCCTCCTCGGACAAATCCACCTCTCATGGTGGTGCTTGGGACCAAGAAGGTAATGTGTACGGAGAGAAAAAACGAACAATGTGTACGGAGAGAAAAAATTTTCAATCCCTAAATATAAAATTAATTAATCATTTTGCTTTTTGAAAAGTCGAAACTAGCTCTGAAAAGCTATATTCTTGCAGACTCTCAAAAGCATTCTGATTCTCAAAAAACCAAGAATCAACAAGAGCACTTACCAAAAAAAAAAAATAATAATAAGAGCACTTCACCAAAAAGCTATATAAAACCCACTCATAATATGACTAACCTATAATTAAAACATCTTTGGAATGGGAACAAAATCGATACTTCACCCTTATTAAAAAAAAAAAAGAAAACTAAAAAGCTATTTATATTGGCATATATATGTATAAAAATACAAATAGTTAGCTGATTTTTTATTTTTTGTTGACAAGTTAGCTGATTTGATATCTACTTTTTTATGTTTAATTATAAATCATTTTTTATATATTTAAAATTTTCTTGCAATTTACACATCAGAATTATCATTAGTCATGTTAAAATAACAGACTTCATAGTAATATTTTTAATTGTTATAGCAAAGAATTACCATGATTCTAAATAAAACTAGTGTCCTTAGCCCGTGCCGCGCACGGCATAATTAATTAAATTAATATAATAAGTAAAATATGAAATAAATTTTCATAACACATTAAACTAACAAATAATTAAAACAAAAACATATCTGCAAACTAATAATATACCGACTTATATTTTTAAAAATATCAAATTTTAAAACCGTATAGGAAATAGAGATGTGTATTATTATAAAGCAAAACGTTTAATTCAATTATGCAAAAATTTATCCAGGTACAAAAATAAATAAATAAAAAGTCAAATAATTTATTTCTTTATTAGTGGTTGCTTTTAAGTTAAAATGTTAAAAATAAGAAAAAAAAATAATAGTGTTTTAATATATATTATTTGTATACTTATTTTATCTAATTAAGTCCAACCAAATTAATTAACACCAAATTATTGAAAAAGGAAAAAAAAAAAAAGAAACATCACTTTGATATAAGAGTTTTGGGGAAAGAAATTATATATATTTACATTGTATTTGTAAATAAATATAAGAGTCTCTAGATTTTTTAAGTTAAATAATGTTTGAAGACCTAATAAAATGGTATTAAATCATAAATTTAGATTATACTAAATAAATAAATAAATAAATAAATAAGGTAAAAACAACATGTACATTCTAGTGTTAGTATTTTAGCCGTGAAAATTTATCTCTAAAAAATTTTAGAAGATTTAAAATATGAAGACGAATGGGAGCTACCTTAATCTCTAAATTTATATGTTATAAATAGACTAGCTTTAAAACCAAAGTCATGCTGCAGACACATGGCAAAGTCTACGTCGTCCTCGTCTAGCAAATCATCAATGTATTCACCCAAATAAGTATTATTTTCCTCTTTGCCATTAACTCTTTTTAGATTTTACAATGTGAAGTAAACTTGTAAACATTGATCCTTTTGAATTCATCTGCAAAAGAAAAATATAATTCAATTAGCATACATTTTTCTAATTCAATTGAGAACCCATTCATCAAATCAACTTCTAAAACAAATGACACCATAGCTATACCGTGGAAAGTAAAAATCTATTTTTTTCCCTTTTCATAGCAAAACATTAAGCTAGAAATGAAGAACAATTATATTTTCATTCGAACATAGCACAACAGAGAGACAGCACAACAAAGAACCTCAGATGAAGTTGAGCAGTGTACATGTTAAGCTGCCCTCACTTTTTTTTAAAAAAATTTCAGTGTATATATATATATATATATATATATATATATATATATATATTAATAATATTCTTTTCTAAAATAATCTAACATTTAGTGATAAGATCCTATCTTTTTAATTAAATTAATCAAATATTATAAAATAAAAATAAATACATAATATACTATATAATATTATTATTAAACAAAATATATATTTATAATAAACCAAAAGTATTGAAATATATTTATAATAAACCAAAAGTATTGAAATGATCATAATTTCGAATATTCATACATCCACATTAAAATAAACATACCCATATCAAAATATGGATGACACCAGTTAGAATTTACTATTAATAAACTACGAAAAATTAAAATATTATATCCTACTTGAGTATCTTCTAATTAAAGCCATTAATAAACTATTTTTTCAATTTTCAACACTTCATATTTGCCAATAAACCATCATGATAAGCATCTTAATCTTCATTAACATTTCATAAATTATCCTGCATAATTATATAGAAAAATAATTTAAAAAAATAATTATAATGATATATAAGCAAGCATAATTATTATATAAAGTTTATAACACAAATCTATTTTTCACAAAACTTTATCTATGTTTCAAACAAGTTTTGCTATGTAAGCAATTGGAGAACAATAAGTAAGCAAAGACTGATATAAGCAAAGACTAATTAATATAAACACCTTGAATAGGAAAGAGAGAGACAGAACCAAACTTGACATAAAAAGCAACAGTCAACCCTTAGTATCAATTAAGGGTCAATTAGTACCGCAGAGTCAAGAAGCTCTAGCAGAAACGAATTTCCAGATTCTAGAGCTGCAATGCAATCTGCATCTTAATTGGTGCTCCCATCATCAAGCAAAATCCAAAAAGCATGGAAGGGTCAATATAAAGTGAAACTTTTGGGGGGTGACACATTGAATTTTATCCCTGTACTTTGTAATGAAATAGTGGAAGCTATCCGTTTTGGGGGAAGTTACAAGAAGGGCCAGAATTGGTGGTCCTTAAAGTCCTACCAATGTAATAGTGGTGAAAGCAGACTGAACCAACTTAAATAATTTCACATGCTAATGCCACACCTCTGCTAAAATAAATCAAGCTAAGATATATATACATAGACAAAGAAAAGTGAAGTGATTAAGTGAAGAGTAGAGTAGTGTATACCATGAGCCATCCAATAATCAAATCATCCTTTCTAAGAGTAAAAAGTGTTCTTCCTAATACTAATATTTTGTTCTGTAAATTCTGAAATCTGCAAGGCCTTAATTTACTATTCGAATAAGTATATATATGTGCAACTCATGTATATGAAATTATCTATCATATAATTGGCCGACATAAGAAAGTAACAATAAAAATGTGTAAAGTGAATGAGTGAGACAAGAAGAAAAGTTTTAAATTTGAATAAGTTACTGATGAAATGATTAATGAGTCATGAGTCTTCACGTGGGATTGTATGCACATAAGCACACCTGATTTCTGATTGTTACTAATGTTCCCATGATTTTCTTAATTGATGGATACGTCCACTCCTCTATATGCATGCATCTCCAAAATGATCGTTGAGTTTGTAAAGCACATTTAAAAGTTAAGTGTCAAATACACCTGAAATAATGCACTGCACAGTGCACACCAACCTTAGTCAAGCACTTTATTCGCTCCTCTCCCGGTAAGTTTACACGCACTTCTAATCTAACCCAAAATGAAAAGTGTTATCTCATGCGCTATGGGGGTAGTTTTGAACATTTGAAAGATTCCAGAAGAAAAAAATTCCATGTCCAGGGAATTAAGGTTCAATAGGGTTAATATGATGATTAATTGCTAGTTGCCACTAACCATTTTAAAGCAAAAAATAAATAATTTCGTTGATGCTTGGAGACAGCAGGAGCAGGGCCAAATGAATGACGATGATAATTTGCCATGTCAATCAAGTTGCAGAGAAATATGAAGCAAGCAACTATTACAATAGAAAGGCAAACACACCTAAGATAGCTTGCAGAGATTTTCAAAATCCATGTACTCTTCATTTTCCATCTTCTCAAGCATTTTCTCTATTCCAAGTTTCCAACCCCACCTGTTTATATACCTAAGACTGCTTTTGCATTAACTCAGTGATACAAATAACATTAATTGTCATTTTTTTTGCATCTCGAGGGATATATGCATCCTAACTTGCATGCATAATAAGCAGAGATTTTCACTTTCACTATGTTGAAATAAAGATTAAGATAGAACAGAATTAGTCAGTGCTATGAGACAAAAGGAACAAATGGTGGTACTTGTAATTCCTCTCCCCTACAGACTACTGTGAAACTGATACATAATTTGCATAAAAGGCCTAAAATAGTTTAGGAACTTGTTAACCATATATAGTAGCATCTCAAGAAAATGGCAAGAGTTCATGCTATTTTATATAGATATGTGAGATATGATAAATCTACATGAAACAAAAGGTAAGATATCAAAAAGGGTTGAGATGAACTTAACAGTCTTGGCTGTTTGTTTGTGCTGCTACAAGTAGAACTTGAATAAGAAGCATCAGCAGAAGAAACAACTTGTGGCGTTGTTCCCTTATTTATGATGCTGAAAGTTATTATGTCTTCTGATGATGAATGGAAAAATATAATCAAACCTTTTTGTTTCAAATGGAAGCAAGACAAGGATCATAGAATACTATCAAAAGAGGAAAACAGTACATAATAAAGCAGAATCTCTTAACCAAGAATGAAGCGGTTGGCAGCAGTAGAAATGATTGAGAAAATTCAACAGACAAAGGTAGAAGTGAACACTGAAATCAATTAAAAAGAAAAAATTTCCCACAGAAAAAGGGTGTGGAAGTGATATATTCCAGGAGGACTATTTCATGAATGTTCTACGATGACAAGATAGTACTAAGTTCCTTCACTATTTAGAAGGTATTGCAACCACTTGTTTTCCGTTTATAATAGTTATAAGTTAAATAAAAAAACTGAATTCTATGATGGCTACAATTATGGTGAAGGAACTTCCAATTGAACTAAAACTATATATGATCTAAGTAAGAAATAATATCCACTGCAATTGAACTAAAACTTATTTAACTTATATCAGAATAGTGAAGGAACTTCCAATGAGATCACAGGATTTAAATGCTAGCCAGGTATGATATCTTATTTTTTTGATAGTTCAAAACTCCCTACAACCGGGAGGTCAATAAATCAAAGTCCCCAGAGTATTCAATCAAAACAAACATTTAACTGAAATGCAGGAATCATAAACCAAAACAAAACTACACTATCCAGGTCTATAGTTACACCACCAATACGTCTATGATTCTGCTCCTGTTGCCATTATCTTCAGTTCCCTTTCCCGCAACCAATTATAAATATTGTGAGCCAGGTACGATATCTTAGCCAATAATCTCATTGTACTTAAAACATGTACCTTTAGCCATGTGAGCAAGTAATTCCTCTCGCCACCTCTCCCCTACTGCCATGAATGAAATCAAGCATAGTATTCATTTAGATTGCATGAATTAAAACAAAATAATGCAATCTCATATCCTAATATGATTGTACAAGATATTTAGAAAGATTGAAAAGTTAGATTAACACAGTACAAAATAAAGTATATAGTCATTCCAAAAATGTTTATTGCCATTCCAAGACCCATTTTCTTTTGTAACAATTCTATTTGCACACCAAAATCAGCCACCATGTATTTATATATGGTACATCATATGAATATATGCTCTCAAAGTAACATCTTATATCCTTTCAACTAAAATGCAGAATAATATCAGTGGCAATACAACATATAAATATCTGTGCCAGACATTAAATTAAAGGTTGAGCTACAAGAATAAATTAGAACTTGTCCAAATCCCATGAATTACATATCATGGACTAATAATATATCAAAATAGATTCTTGTATCATCATCTATAAACCTCACAAATGGCTAATGATTCTGAAGACCATAATTCAGCATCAGTAGACTCTAAAAGATACCATAATGATAAATCATCTCTTCTTTCAATTCAAAAGAGAACCAGGATAAGTAAGAATTTACTTTAACTCCAAAAATCAAGCAGCTACTTGTTCATGACTTCTAGTTGCTGTTGATGTTGATGTGACTCCTCAACGTAGGAAGGGGCTCCTGATGATGGATGAGGAGTTTCAGTTGTCTGCGAATATGGTCCCGGGGCTGTGTAATAGTGGGGCGACATTTGAGCAGCAGCTCCATAAGATTGAGGAGCAGATCTGGTAATCTGAGGAGTTGCTCCTGACCCTGATAGAGGCTGATATTGTCCTCCTGAAGATGATGGATAATGCCCTGCCGTTTGCCGAGGTCCGTATGGAGTTCCATAAGGTTGATGACCTGCATTTTGTGGTGGAGGTCCAGAAGGTAGACTATGCCCTCTTACTGGTTGAGGAGGGGATCTTGGCGGTGGTGGTGGTGGACGGTATCCAAATCTGTTCATGTTTAGCAGTCTCTCAATCTCCTCCCCCCTCCCAGCATTCTGGAAAGTCTCCAACAAAAACATCCGCAAGGGAGAAGTAACGCC
>JASCZI010151343.1:5304-28200 GCA_036250425.1 Stylosanthes scabra
CTTTTCAACACTCTTCATAAGTCCCATACTCCCCTCCTAAAACAAGCACCATGAGATGTCAACTACGTAGATGCTAATAATGTTATTATGAGAATAAACGGTTTAGAGCGCACATATATAAGTAGACTGAGGCTACCTGCAGTAAGTCCTGAAGACTGAGACCGCGACCCTGGTACTGTTTAGCAATATGAACAACCATCCGTAAATTGGCATTAATTATCTTTTCTCTGATTATGTTACCATGATGGACCTGTGTCTGCAGGGCATGACAGCTAAGACCCACACCTTCAGCCCATTCAGCAAAAGTTGGTTCCCGTCCAAACTGAGATTGGAGCCTGATCTTTACTTCTTCTAATCTCCGAAAATCCTGTTACATATTCTTCCACATTAGAGCAAATAAATATCTTCAACAGTGCATGCCATGCATCTAAAGTGCATACAGAATACCAAGTCAAACCTGCAGCTGAACGAACAATTGAGACTCTTCTTCAGAGGTCAAAAGTCGCTTTGTCTCAGGACCCCACAAGAACAAGCGCAGGGGGTCATTTTGATCAAACCCTTCCTTTATCTTCTTTTCTACTTGTAACCTTCCCTGTAGATCTGATTTTCTTGCAAGATAACTTTCTTCATCAAGAAATTTCGACTTCGGGACTTTTCTCTGCTTAGATCTCCTTTCTTGAAGCCTTCTTGACCGCACAATTTTATTGTTTTCAACTGAAGTGTCAGCCAAGCTTGTGGAAGCCAGACTGAATAAGCATATTATAGGTGTTATTATCAAAACAAATTAGTTACGGGGAAAAATAGATTATGGATGTTAGAGTAAGCCACAAAGATAGAACTAACCCAAGAGGAAGTGGATCATCATCTTCATCAGTTTCAATCCATGTCATCTCTTCAGCCACTAAAGCTGCTTGTTTTGCAGCCAACAGAGCTCGCTTAGAGAGGGATACTGCATCAAATTGCAAACCATCTGCAGCTCTATCTGAATCAACAGCATCAGGCTGCAGAGTTGAAGCAGCAGCAGTTTCCCCTTTTGAGGATTTCAATCTACAATACACAACACACGCGCGCGCACCCTATAATGAGATAACTTTGGTGTGCAAGAGTTCTAATCAGCAATAGAGACCGAAAAGTACAATTCAATTTATCTTACACATTCTGCAAACGAGACCAGAGTTGCAACTGCTGCCTAAAGTGATGCACTAACTGATCAACATTATCATTGTTATCCTTATCCACATGCCTTGTATTTAACATCACCTTTAGTAAAACACAAGGCAAATTAATCTAAATCATGCACAGTAAATGAGGTCACAACATACAAGAAGACTATAATTAGGTCCTTAAACTAGGGTAAATGGAGTTGGAGAATGAACAAAATTTGAACCTGGGAGTTCTTGTCTTCCTTATACAAGTGAAGCAGAGGCTTATACTCATCACGCTGCTCCTGGGAGAGAACAGAGGTAGGAAAATGCTGAGCAGCAAAACTTGAAGACCAAGAAGCAACTAATAAGGGTGCAGCTTGTTCATGAAGCATCAAAACTGCAGGTGGCAGAAAAGGGGGAAAAGGAAAACTTTTTCTTCAAAATTCAACAAATTAAACAGGAAACAGAGCAAGATAAAATATGATTAAAGAAAAGTAGAAAAATTGGATATAAATTATGTAAGAAGTAAAAAAGAAAGACCTGAAGGCGAAGAGGTAGAAGAAGGGAGAGTTCTTGGAGGAAAGGGTGGAGTTGTAGTGAACATTGTTTTGGCAGATTCCATGGCTACATATAGAAATTGTTGTTGAGTGTGCTGAGAAGAATGGTTTCCAATGGAATGGGATAGAGGAGCAAAAGCGAACCAAAGGATGTATGAATATGAATTATCAAACACAATCAACAGAAAAAGATCTAATGCGGGAAAAGATCGTTCTATGCTTTCAGGAATGCCCACCAATCTATTTTTGTCGTCTTCCTCTTCCTCAAGCCCAATTCATCACCGCCTTCGGGTTTCTACACAATACTTCCTATGGACTTGGGCCGGACCCTCTGGCCTGCTAAGTCAAAAAAAAAACTAAAGATAAATGGCGATGTGTACTTTAGTAATCAACTTACTAATCCACTTAATTATTTATCGCTCTATCCGGTTGGGAGATAGGGACGTGAAAAACCGCGTGAGTTTGTAGTGTGAGTAAATTTTTTTTTTGGTGTCTATGATGTTGTAATATTTAGAAGTAAAGGTTGTCCAATTCATATGAAAAAAATAAAAATAAAAAAAAGTGCTAAATATTTTGATCTCTTAATAAGGGCAAATGCTAATAAGTAGTACAGTGTTTTTTGAAAATTAATTTACTATTAAAGGTAACAAAATTTTAAAAAGAAAGAGAAACAAAAAAACAAATACTTGTGTTAGAAGACCTTTTCCTTATATGGGGATGTTAGCTAGTTCAGGTTAGTTGTTAGATATTCAAGTTTCTGCTGACTAAGCAATGCTTGATGGAATGACAAAATTTTGAAAAGCCTCATGTTGGGCTCATTACCACTCTTGCACTTCGCCTTCATTATTATTTTTTAATTCTATTTTATTTGATTTTCAATTTTTGTGTTAATGAGGAATATCCATTGCCAATAATGATGACTTACGTAGGAAACATGAGTGCTGCAATGATATTTCCTTAACATGTCTAAGTTGGAACTGAAACTTAGTCTAACTTTTACACTTCTACGGTTTTGTTATTCATTTATTCCTTCTTCTTTTTAGGTTGCCAAAGCAATCTTCTGTTTTTAATCCCTTTTTCAATTTGAAAAGAAAAAGAAAAAGGGAATAATTTCTTACTAGATCAACTGTTCAACACAACAATAATTTCAGATGAAAACAAACTTGCCATTAACCATCTTAATTTCATGTTTAACCCTTTATGTATTATAGAATTAATTTGGCTTCTTCATCAAAGCATTCAAAATGCCACTGGGATGCAAAACTGTATCGGCATACCCAGATTTATAATTGAAAATACGAGAAATCAAATAAATTATTCCCAAAAAAAGAAGAGAACAGTAAAGCTATGTTCCAAATGGATGTGCTCCCTAAACCAACCAAGACTCTAATGCTTACTCCCAAAGTTCCACCACCGTTTCTTCTTCCTAGATTCATCTGAAGGTATATCTGTCAATAGAATAACAAGAACATAATGTTGAGGAAAAATAAAAAAGAATAATAATCTGAAAATTTTCAAGAAATTTAAGGCAATTTAGCCAAACACAAGCAGGCTTGATCTATTAATTATAGGGTTAGAAAAACTTCTCTTGAGGCTATGCTATGGTGATATGAGTGTCAGTTTGCAAAAAAATAGTGGAATTCAGTAAATAAGGGTATATAATGTAGAATTGGTGAAAGTACCTCCTTGAGGGTAGATGGAGTTGTAATGTACCTCTGCCCAAAAACTAAGGAAAATCACTGCAATAAAAGGGTCATGTAAGCCAAAGTTGATTAGGAATGAGAAGGAAAAGATAACCAAAAGGGTAAGTGAAAATTGAGAATGGTATTAAAGGGAAAGCAGAAAAGCATCTTCAACATGGCCTCATATTTCCTTGAAAAGATTATGCTAGGGCCTAGTAATCATGAAGACAACAACCAACCTCCTTTTGGCTTCTCAAAATGAGGAAGAATCTCTATGCAGCATGTGTCCTTGAAAGACGTCATCACAAATATTCTCACACCAAACTGGACAGAAAAATACAAAAAAGATTAGGGAAAAAAAAAATTCAAAAGGTATCACTGTAAGTGAAAAAACATATAATTGCATTGCTAATGTTAATGTTAATCCAAACTTGGCAATGTCACATCACAAAACACAGAAAGAGTATGACCCTTGAAATGGTGATACAAGGAGAATTCGGAAGGTGATAGAGTTAAACTTGATCAGGCAAATATGCCTAAAAATTAGATATACCCACACTTCAAATTCAAGCATATATATGGAGAATATTTCAAACCTGCACAAAAGATGCTATTTATTATCAACCTTGTAATATGCAATAAGGTGATATAGGGACGGTTCGGTTTAGGGTTTGAGCAAGCCAAGAGCTGAACTAATCAAAGCAAGGGGGATCATGAAGGATGTGACAATTGAAAATAGTAAAACATCCAACAACTCTACCACAAATATGCAGACACAACAGTTAGGTTGATCACACAAATTCAATCATCCATTCTATACAGTAATAAATGGAGACTAACAAAACATTGGTTCAATCACAAAGCAAACAGCAAAAGTAGAAACTTTCATGGAGGCTATTAAAATGAGCATCCTATGAATTAAAAAAAAAGAAGATAAATAAATAAATAAATTTGTCTCACAGAAGATGAAAGAATGAGTGGACTTGAAAAGAAAAAAGAGGAATTGAGAAGAAAAAGTAAGCTGCGAAAGCCACATACTGAGTCTGCAGCTGCTTGAAGTGTGACATGATCACCCCATTCACCACTCCTTCATTTATAATGAAAGTAAAAAGTAATGGTTGGTTAGCCAAAAAGAAATCGCCCACACACACACAAAGCGCAACAAATGAAGAATGATCATTACCTAGACATTTTGTCCAAATAGTCACCATACTCCATGGGAACATACCCATCATATATCTCTGGATTAGATTTGAGCTGGTTAATAAAAGAAAGGAAATTCAACAATCAGAAACCAACAATAAATGCAGAATAGAAAGATTGGCATGAAAAGATTCTACTAGACAAAGAACCTGATTCACAACTTGACGTCTAACAAACTTGTGACGATCAGGCGCATGAAACAACTGATCAGATAGTGCGCGGAACTGTGGAGGGATAAACATAAAATGAGTATGAGTTTTCTCCAAATATAATAAGCTACTGTAGAAAAATCTAAAGTATTATTATGTCATTCGGAAAGCCTTCTATGTTAAGTCAATTAAGCCTTTGTTAAATCCAAATCTCAGACCTGTACGCTTGCACATCAGAAGGGGATAAATGAAAATCAGAGACAAACATAGGATTCAGAGGATTTAGAGACTCCCTCACACATAATAATAGTTTATATTTTTCAAAATTTATAATATAAATGAAATCTACCCGCTCCCTCTCAAGAAATGAAAAAATAGAGTATTAGAAGAAACAAACCTGACAATTACCATCGCCTTGTACCTTGTGCTCCACAAAGTCATATAACTGCAATCTGTTTAAAAGATTGACAACAGCCAATTTGGCATGTTCCTTATATGTCAGATAAAATAAATTTACCGAAAAAATAATTCGTTTGCCCAGGTCATTTTTTCCCCATGACAACAGCTTAAACTTAAATGGTACCAAAAGAAAAATAGTAAATGACAACCAAAAACAAAGGGCATAGCAATTTTCATTCATTGGGCAAACACAACAACCTAGTACCATTTATATCAATGTTCTCAAAGTAACAAAAATGTTTATGACTAATACCTATCTAGAAGCCTTTGATGATCTGAAGTTGCTTCATCAACTGAAGGGATTTCTCCATTAATTTTCGGAACATGCTAGAAAACCGGGAGGGAAAAGAGATTTAAGAACCACAGTCCAATACATAAGTAAAATTATAAAAAAAGTAATGAACTTTATATATATTTATTTACATAAGCTGTAGAAATAAAGAATTTAAGTATCTACTGCATAAAAAAAAACAAAAAAATGAAAAATGACCTCCATATCAGATTTATTGTTTTAACCAGGTATCACTTCATTCATCACTAAGTACAAAACTTGATAAAAATAGCTAGAGACAAATTTTTTAGTCAACCCAGGATTTACATATATATCAATCTAATGAAAATGTAGTCCAAAAAGAAAACATCAACTGGAAGTTGATAAAAGCATAAGTTGGTGAATTATCTGTTTGCTACCTACATGACCATTAAAGGATGCAAAATATCTATTTATTGCTTCAATAGCTGATCTGAAAAACAATCTACAGAAGCAGATGAGGCTAAACATACAGGAATTAGTGTCATCTCACTCAATCTTCTCCCTACTTCATCATCAAGTGGATAATTATCAGTCAGCTCTAACGAGTATTCCCCTGTCTCACAAGGACTAGAACATGAACTAGAAGGTTCTGCATCATCAACTTCTTCTTGGGCATAATCTTAACTTGCATCAGTAAAATATTTGATTAATTAGCCAACAAACAGCCAACAAACAAACGGCCAAAACATAATAAACAAGAAAGATGTAGTTTTTGACTTTAATGATACCTCCCGGACAATAGTTCATCATTGAAGAGTTATGCCAATTATATGCAGGCTCAGTCTCAGAAGCATGGTATTGTTGTTCACCTCCCTGTATATACCTTGAACATTCAGCAATCTCTAGCTGTGAAAACTCTTCTTGCAGTGTCCGTGCAATGATCTCATCATTCTCTACATGGTTACTTTCATCATCATCATCATCAACACTATTATTATTATTAATGTTATTATCATAATGGCTATGGAAGTAGTGTCCGTCATAGATGTCGCAAGGATTGTGCTGCTGACTCATGTCGCCATAGTATCCTTGGCCAAAATTAGGGTCGCCATCAAGGAGATTAAGACCCCATTGAAGAACATCCGAATGCTCATATAAGCCCATCTTAAAATAACAAACTTCACAAGTGATCTATAACCCTTTTTTTCAGAACATGTTGAAATAATTCCACCAGAAAGATTAGACCTGGATAAATAACATGTCAACTAAGCAATTGGTGCACCATATGTAACTAAGGCAATGACAGACAGCTAGTTTGATAGAAACACCATAACTTGGAACTCTATATTTCAAAGCGAATCATCAAGACCCAATCTGGAGGGCTGGAGGTTTTTTCCAAATATTGATGAAAAACAAATAAAAAAGCAAGGGCTAATTGCACTAGAATCTGAACTTGTAAAAGTGAAACAAGATATGTTCATCCACATTAAATTTTGGAATATAGAGAATCTTTTTCAACATTGACAAACACAATCTACATCCTCAATCATGTAGTACTATTATGTATTATGCATATGTGTATATATATTCAGCAGCCCCAAACCCCACCTCTCTGTTCCCCTTATCATTAAAAATAAATAAAGAAAAACAAGTGGAAGTATTATTCTCCATGACCAACTCCATTTTAATCCAATAAGAAGCTACTGATTTGAATTTGTAAAAGAATGAATTAAAAAAATTGTAAAGGTATCTGATATGATAATTGGTTCCACCTTTCAAGACCACCAAATATTTTATGCATTGTCAAACTCCCTCCTTTAGTGAGATAAAAAGAATTAGAATGTTCCTCCTCCAGGGATCTCATGCTTCAGAAAAAGTATTTAACTTCAACTTCATTGGATCAAAAAACTATTACCACTTACACCAATCCAAAAAACACAACCCAAGCCAGAAATTTTCCACACGAAAAGTTTCCAACTTCAAGTGATCAACAGCATGCAGAGAACAAAAAACATCAAAAACGAAGAAGATAAACAAGAGACAGAAACTGAAACAGCAAAACGAAATCAAGAAAGCAAGCATGTATAAGACGGAAAAAGATCAAGATGTTAAGAACTCGCCAACCTTCGATTGAGCAACGAATCAATTCAGAAATGAAGAAAGGGGGGATTCTGATTGTAATCGTCGTTTGAGTTTTGAGTTTGTGGAATTGAAATCACTGTGCAGCGTTTTACATAGGGAAGGTACAAATGCATTTGATGCATTCAATTGAATATTTATGTTACGAATGAACGATAAGAAAAATAAAAATATATAAAAATGGAAAATTTATATTGAAAAAGAAAAAGCGCACTTCAATTTCACGCGCTTTTATATACACAGTTTTGGAGTTTGTACTTGATTGTGCTTTAAGGCGGCAATTAATCTTCATAATTTTCATCTAATTATTCTTATATTCTATCTATCATATCCATATCCATATCAGTATGATTGTAATTAAGAAACAAACACATGTTAATCTAATGCAGTAATTGTGAAAATAAAAATAATAAAGAGATAAAAATTAATTAATTCCTCAGTTTTTATACAAAGATTAAATTATTGCTTCAATTTTTAACCTCATCAAATTTTAGTCCATGAATATCAAGTTCATCATAGGATTAAAATTGGGGAGTAATTTAATTGTTATCTCTATTTACTTATTTAGTAAAAGTTCAAGGCAAACATTTTTATTTAGAGTAAAATATTATTTTAATTTTTTATGTTTGGGCTAAATTATAATTTCGTCCTAAATTATATTATCATAAACATATTATTTCATTTTATTTTAGTTTTTTAATCATAAATAAATTTTTTTCTTCAAAAAAATATCATTTTTCTTTTATCATTATCTTCTTATTTATCTTATTTTTTACAATTTATACTCTCAAATCACAATAACTACCACTATGATCAATTAAATAACAACACTGCTGTAAAACTAACATTAGAGAATCTTTAGAATCAATAATTAAGTTATAATTCAAAATGATTAAAATTAAAAAAAATTATCATCCGAAATTAAAAAATGTTATTATTCAAACAAAATAAAAGTGATTATCCACAACAATATATGAGTTATCATCTGTAACTCATTTATCATCATCGTTAAGTACATTGACTTTGAAATATATTAGCTCCAAAAACTTTCTCTTTAAATAATGATTATTGACTTTATTTTAAAAAAAGGGTACGGTAATGCTATTTGAACAAGTGGTTTTGGCTAACTAAGTTCAACCAAGTGATTTATTTCTATGTTAAATAGAATATCATTGCATGTCAAATAATATACAAAATTACACATAAATAAAGTTTTATTGGACATCGAAATATTATAATGAAAAGAAAGATCAGTTTTCGAAGAAAAAAATTTAATTTTATCCAGAGAATTAAAATAGACCTAAATAAAATGTTTATGATAAAAATAAACAGTAATGTTAGATGTACATCTATTTTATTCAATCAAGTGTAACCAATTTCTTAATTTCTATATCAAATTATCAAAAATAACAATTCTATTTGCATACCAAAAAAATTAATATCAAATATCACAAAAAATAATACATAAATAATCTTCTATTTGTTATTAAAATTGTCTTTTATTTGTAATAGAAATAAATAATTTGGTTAGACTTGATCGATAAAATAGATATACGCATAGAATTATTGAAAATTATTGAAGAATAAAATGTTTCGAATATCAATAATAAAATTAAAATTTAGCTTAAATATTAGAAATTAAAATAGTACATTACCTTTTATTTAGATTGGCTATCAATTTTTGCCAATAGATACACTTCAATTGTATATTTTGGATATTTTTCTTACACCAACTAATAAAAATATACTAATTAACTAAATAATAAAAAATAATAAATTGTATAAACCATATACATATAACACTTTCAAATTGGCCCTAGTATTCATCTAGTGATCAAATTAGTAGCCAATAGTAGGATCAAATTAATTGTAATGTCTTATATACATGTACATATTTTTTAGTAGAATACAACATAGTAGTGAACATTTTGTTATCTCAGAATTTTCCACAAATCCATGAATAGAGTATTTGCTAGAAGTAGAATACATTGTGAAGTATTTGTGTATATGTCTTTAGGTGATTTATACTTTCTTTCTATAATGGGTTAAACATTTTCAATAATAATAATCCTTGAAATCTTCGATAGTTTTTCAATATCATAATAATAGCGGAATACTACATGTATTATTTTATATTTTTATATATACTATTTATAATATTAAAAAATATAAATATCATCACAAAAGCATATGTAAATTAATTAATAATAATAATAGTAATAATAATCCTTGAAATCTTAATGACGCACTAATGACCGTTGATTAGTTGGTGGGATTCCAGGATTGGATGGGATCGTAGAGGGGGTAGGTTGTGAAAGCGACGGTTCAGATCGGTTGCTCAGTGGATCAGAGAATCAACGCCCCTCATTGGTTCAGGATTGTCACAAATGGCTGCTTTTAAGTTTTTTGTTTTTAAAATAAAAATAAAAAATGTAATTCCATTAATGGAAGAGAATTACAAGATTGGTTCATATAATTGCAAAGCCAATAGAGTTGGACTGGCCTAATATTGTGAAGCGTTTGGCATATAGAGAAGCTGGGTCTATATTAAGGACAATTCTAAAGATGGAGAAGAGAATTGGTAAAGAAAATGAAGATACAGGCATAATTCTTTTAGAAAAAATTAATAAAAATTAAATGGTATATTTTTCAAAATAAAAAATTAATTTTTTGTAACTTCAATTTTTATTTTTTTATTATTTTTCCTTTTTATTGTAGTATGCACCCTATATTAATAAAAGCTATATTTTAAATCTATATTTTATCACTAACATGAAATAAAAATAAAATACACTATATTAATAAAAGCTTACAGAGAAATAATACTCACGTAAATTTATACTTTTTTATAATTAAATTATGACTGTATTTTAACTAAAAAATTCAAAGAATATAATTTTTCTTACTTCTAATATTTTATGAATCTTACTTATAAAGTGTTCTATTTGTTAAAGTATTTTACATAATCTTTTATTTTTCAAAAATTTGAAACATTAATTAAGTTTTCAATATATTTTGTTTGATTCTAATAAGCATTCTAATATCTTTCGACAAAACCTTCATTTTATTATATTCCCATTATTCTTAGATTTGATAAGAGCATTTTTAATAGTACAACTTTTTAGGACCAATTTTTTTTTAAATTAATTAATTTGATATTGTCTTATATATTAAAAAAAATGGTACATATATTACTAAATAAATATCATATCACTGCTAATTAAAATATCAATAATTCTATTTGTACACCAAAATCAGCTATTAAATTAGCCACTGGTATATACACATCAAAATACGAAATAGATACTAAAAATAAGTTAAACTATACATGTATTTTATATTTTTATATATATTATACACCGATAGCTGATTTGGTGGCCGATTTTAGTGTATATCTAGCATAACTCTTAAAATATATCATTTGTAAAGCTTATTAAATGAATACTAATTTAACTTGATAAATAATATTATTTGTGGTTTAAATTAATATCAAACTAAGAATTTAATTTCAATGTACAGTCAATGTAAAGATCTTTTACGCATACATTCAATCATATAATATTATATCTACAAAAATAATTTTCATTTTCATTGACTTCATGATTAATTATCTTAAAGAACAATTATGATTGGTGTCAAATATTTTATATTTTTAATGCATTAAAATTAAAAATTTAAATTAAAACAAAGTATTAGAAAGACTATTTCAAATATAATATTAAATGACACATGGTTTCATAAATACTGATTTAACATTGTATGAGAACTAAATTCACATTAAACTAAAATTAACCATAGAAGACGCTCTTATTATTCATTATCAAACAAAAGCTAATTTTAAGTGTATTTACAACCGCACAAATAATAAAGTAATATAAATAAATAATAGTTTGAGAATTTGTTTTTTCTTTTAAATTTGTTTACGCCTTTTAATTTTCCGAAAGGTCATCTTGCCATGAAAACTGAAAAGAGCAGAAAACCAGTACGGCTTCATGACTTAGTACGTAGGGTTTCCTTTTTCATAGTTATGGGTAGATATAGCCAAATAGGTTACGTTTCACCCTTAATAGCTCACACTAGTACTAGTAACATGTGAAAACTCAGTATTTTATTTTAATTTTATAAAATAAAAAAGATAAAATTTATATTATAAGAGAATTATTTTTTTTATATATGCAGCAATCTACATATGTATTTGCAAATAATTAAATGTATTTTGTATATTTATAAACATGTAATTTTATACTTTTTAATAAAAAAAATTAGTTACTGAAATTTTTTAATAATGTTATTAAATTTTTCATAAATATTAAATATATTATTATATGATAGCCGGTTGATAATAGATAATTTTTATAATATAACATGATTAATAAGAACATGACAGAATAAATTTCAACATTTTAATAGATAATTTAAGAATAAATTTTACTTTACATAAAAAATTTCTAATATTAATGCTATTTATGTACCAAATAATTCTACGAAATGCTGCTACTCCCTACTATGTTTGGAAATCAATTAGGTGAGAAGAAAACGGGGCAGGAATTGTGGAAAAGTTGCTTTCACTCATTTCATTGTTCAGAATTCAGAATTCAGAATTCAGATGCGTAAGTGAAAGCATCCTGCTTCCACACTTACTAAATGCGACAAATGTGATAACTAGTCTTAAAACTTACAAAAATATCTTGATAGATTTGTGATAAAAAAAAATTAAAAATAGAGAATTTTTCGGCAAATTTAATTTGGTGTAACCAGTAAATATAATTGATAATATATTTATTTATGTATGATAAATTTAAAAATATAAGTATAATATTTAAAATTATATATGCAGAATATAGTTAATATGAATGTAAAATATTTATTGATTACGCACAGACTAAAAATAATAAATTTTGCTATTGATTTTCATAAAAGTAACTTTAAAAGATTTAAAATTTTGAGGAAAAAGACAAAAGAACACTTAGATAACTAATAGAAATAGAAGTAGAAATAATTAGTCTTTAGTTATTTTAATCAAAATTTTATTTTTTTTGGAATATTTTTATCAGTTTCGAAATTTTGTGTGATTATTTTTTTTTTAGTTTACTCTTAATTTAACAAGCCTTAATTTGTCTTTTCATTTGTTTATTTTTTTTAAAAAAAAAAACACACATAGTAACGAGAATATGATTGTGACACTTTAACACCAAAGGCACGATTATGAAGATAATACATAGAGAAAGATGGGAAAATGGAGGTTATCCCAAAGACCCAAACTATCTCATACAAATATAATGAATCATTCATGGTGTTTATTTTAAATATATGTTAAATTTAGAGACTTAAATACAAACATTTTAAACTATAAGTCAGAGTCTAACTAAAAAATTACATAATAATTATATAACTAAACTATTTTACATCCAAGCAAATGCAGATTGCACTTAGGACGGTGAATGGCACAACCATAGCCATTAATAAGAAAATCAATTAGTTAGAATCTTATATGTACAATAATAAATCACTCAATTTTCTTATCAATGACTATAATTGTACATTCAACTGTCAAGTAACAAATAGAATCCCTGAAAATTTTCTAAATGACTTGAAAAGGTAGAAGCACCTAAGGTAATTTGGTGAGTGACATATGAAGAAACTCTGGACATGTTTTGTGATGTAGAAGAATGATCAACATGAGTTTACCAGCTTTTGTCTAAAGATCCTAACAAACCAATTGCTTTCACCAGATTTCATATCCATGGTCCTTTTCTTCTTGTGTATTTCGTTCTCATTGGAAGCTTTGGCTGTCTTCAAGGGTGCCTGTGGACTAGCACCAGGTGAGGACTCTACTAAACCATTCACCATTTGCAACACCTCGCTCATTTTCGGGCGATTCTTTGGGTTTCTGACCAGGCATCGGTTAGCTATTAGAGCGAGTCTCTGGGCTGGCTTGAAGACTTGCTTCTTGTCGAGTCTCGGATCCAATATTAGTTGAAATTTCTTCGCGTCTGCTAGGTATGGCCTTATCCATTCCAACATCTTCTGCTCACCCTTGGGGCGATTTCGATCGATAGGGCGCCTGCCAGTAATGAGTTCATAAAGGAAGACGCCGTAGCTCCACACATCGTTCTTTGATGTCAGACGTCCGGTTTGAACATATTCGGGAGCTGCATATCCCATTGTTCCTACAACCTGATGAACATAAATAGCCAAATTAACATAACTAGTATACTGTTGTTAGAACCTGTTTGGAAAATACACTGCATACTTCGAAAATTTACTTGGTTGACACTATAAAAGAAATTAATTTGTTTTTGTCATATACGTTTGACTTTGACAGATGTCTACCAAAAGGCACAACACAACTCTTATGATTTCTTGTACTAAATCATGACCCAGACAAGAACATTCATGACACGATAAATTATCCGCCCCTCTTAAGCCATCGGCAGTTCAGCACTTTCATAATGAAGTATTCAATTGTGACGGAAGTAATTATCTATCTGAATATGATAACAATATCTATTTGAGTAATCATAGATCAATATGTGTAGGCATACCGCCGTGGAGACATGAGTTAGTCCATCCGATGGTCCCAATCTTGCTAACCCAAAGTCTGATAGCTTTGCATTCCACTTCTCATCGAGAAGGATATTCGATGATTTGAAATCTCTGAAAATTATCTAAAATATTGTGCAGACAGAGAGGATGGCATTAATCAGCTACACCAAAAGATTTAAATAGCAGATAAAGTAGGTTCCAACAATTCAAATTAGATCCTCCAAGGTTCCTTTTCCTTTTTATTTTGGGAAGTGGGATATGTAAATGTGCACAAAACAAAACTTGTGAGGCAAGGCATGCATGAATTAATTAAACAGGAACAGGGAAATAGTGCTATACATATACTGCTATACCTGAAAATCCATTTCCTCGTGTAGGTATGTTAAACCGCGAGCTGCATCTTGGGCTATTTTCATTCTCCTACTCCACGAGAGAGGAGTCTCGGATCGATGAGACAAATGGTGTTCCACACTTCTGTTTGGCATGTATTCATAAATCAGAAGCCGCTGGATTCCTCTTTCATCATCATCGGCACAGTATCCCACTAGTTTCACAAGATTGGGATGCTCAACAATACCAAGAACATTCACTTCTGTAACCCATTCTCTATGCCCCTAAGTCAATAGTAAAGGAACAAATTCAATCTAGAGGGGAGAAAAAAGATAATAAAGTAAGCACAAAAATTCATAAAACATAAATTCCTATATCGTGTCGCAATCAGAATATATTCACAACAAAATCTAAGAACTTCAATTAAGGTTAATGAAATGAAAACAGCATGAAAGTTTCACACCAAGAGGAACTTAGGCCTTGTTTTGGCGCATGGTAGTACAGAGATCCAAGTAGATACAAACCTATCTAGAGAATGAAACAAATACAGAAACAATTAAAATATCTCTAACCTCCAACAAAGTTAGCCCAATTTCCTGTCCACTCAGAAACTAAGGACAACAATAGATATACAACTTTTATCTCAGTGTCTGTAATTTCTGTCCCGAGTCATTTATAGTATTGAATTATAGGAAGATGAGGTACATGTTTCCAACTTTGGGTCATGTTACATGACGGAATTTGTGTGATAAGTCAAAGTAAGTTTTTATAATGCGACAATACTCATTATAATTTGTGTCATGATACCGACTCATATTGGATAAGCCACTAAGTAATTTCTATTACTTCAAATAGGAAAGAACATAACTCGTAAGACCCTCACCTGCATTCCCCTTTTACTAAGTTGTTTAACAGCAACTTGAATTTTTCTGGATGGATCCTCTAAACTCTTGATCAACGCATAGTAGACACACCCGAACCCGCCCTCTCCGAGCATAACAGAGCGGCTGAAATTCTTTGTGGCCGATTTGAGTTCGGATACTGTAAACACTCTAAGGTTGCTAGGTCTTTGGGACAAACTAGGAGTGGAATTCCTCCTGAGGGAATCCGAGCTGCCATTGTCCGAGACATCCTGAGAATTCAACTCAGAACCTGATCTTCTAACCTCGGCCTCCACATAAGTAGAGCAGTCTGATCGACCTGACATTGATTTCGAGCCTTTTGTTTCATCCTTCTTCTCTCCACCATAGTGGAATGGAAAGCACACCATTGCGGCCGGTTCGACTGCTTTTCGGAAGGAACAAGGGAAATTGAGAACCACATATCAATTGAACAACCAACATAGCATAAAAAATCATATTCACAGATGGTAATGAAGACATCTCAAACTGAATTAGGGAAAATAGTAAAAACTTGCATCAAACAGCTTCATAAGAAACCTAATTCCCCTAGTCAACAACAACTCCAATTTCAGAAAGCATCAAGTAAGGAAATCCCTCTTTCCCTAACAAAATCTGAACAAGTCAACAGCATTCAGAGAACACAATCATGGTCGATTTCAAACTAGAAAAAGATCCAAAATTTGTAACAGAAACTAAATTTTGTTCTTTATGAGGCATCCGGGACCAAGTGATAACTAAAAAAAAGGAGAGATGCTGGAACTAACCTTATGAAAATGGAAACTTTTGATCTTTGTTGTTGGTGAGTGAGGTGAAGAAGATTGAAGGAGGACCCTCTTAGTCTTAACCCATAGCCTCAAAAAGTTGTAAGACTTAAGAGAAGTATGGGTCCAACTCCAAAGTTGAGGGAAGGAAGAGAAGTTTGTACACGGCAGCTTTTGGGGGTTCTGGTCACCTAAAAAAGTCTAGAGAAGAAAACGAAGATCAAGGGAAAGTAAGAAGCAAACTGTATGAAATTGCAGTGTGAAAAGAGATGAATGTAACTGTAAACTGTATTATAATGTGTTGTGTTGTGTGTGACGGTGTGGGGATTGGGCAAAGTCAAGGTTGCATTGGTGAAGGGACAAACACAAACACACACCGCGTTGTCAAATGTAGCTAGTTGTTGAAGTAAGTAACAAGTATAGTACTAAATTACTAGATTGAACTCAAGTGCCGAAAAGGATGCTATAATTAATTAATTATAGAAAATATTACTAAATATATCAATGAATGTTGGATTTTTTTAAATAAATACAAAATTTACATAAATGGTCGCGACTGACATTTTTACGTTTTTGTATATTCCTTTTTTGTTACGAGCTAGGATAGCCAATATATATTTAAAATATCACGGTTGGATAGTTCTTATTAAAATTAAGAGAAAGTTTATAGAAATCAATAATATTAATTAAAACACGGACTAGGATAGGGTGAAAACACTGATACGAGGCTGCCTAAGGATGATTCGGTTGGTGGTGAATGAATGTAGTAAAAATTAAAAATAGAAAAACGGTGAAGTGAATCTTGTTTGGGTTGGTAAGTTTATGCGGGAGATATTGAAGCTTCGTGATTCGTTGACGGAGTTTCTTCCACTTTTGACTTTCCACGTTGCACCTCGGTCGGTCGGTCCAGCCCTATGGCTTCCTTGACTCACTCCCTATTCCTGCATACTAAATTACGCACTTACACTACATCGTATAATCATAATTTAATTGCGTTTTCCTCAAGTTTCTTGCTCACTAATTTTAATCACTTGTTGGAATTCAATATTATATTATATGATAGGAACTCAAATACAGTTAATTTTATATGAAGTTAATATTTTAAGTCATTAAAGTATAGTCTAATCAAACATATTAAATTATTTAATATTTTTTAATTAGCAACTTTACATAAAGTTATTTCTATCTAAGTATTAATCATATTATATATTGTCTTTTTTATTTTACTATTTTTTGTTCTTATAGAATTGGGTTGATTTTATACGGAATACTTTAGTCTTAATGATTTTTCATTCACACTTCCATATTTTCTATCTTTTAATTTAATCAAATTTTTACTGTCTATGTTACATAAATAAATTTGTATCAAAATTTATTATAGGATAAATTAATTCCTTTAATTAAAATGATAAAAGATTAATGTATCCAATAAAATTAGTTCTCAAAAATTCATAAAAAAATAATAAAAGTTATTAGAAATTAAAACACACGATTTGAAATTTTATTGGACAATTTCCATTGACTTATATCTTAACACCTATGCATACGGATGTGGTATTATTATTAACTCTAAGTAAAAAAGGGTGTGCACCTCCAAGGCTCCAACTCTTTATGTAGCATTAGTTGAGTTAGGCCCTTTGCTTAGCCAATGAAATTACAAATTAGCACTTTTCCGTGCCACCTTGTATAAGCATAAAACCAAATTACTACGTCCTACGTTGTAACAGGTGGGGACTCTCCCATCCAAGGCCATCAATGGATGAGTTTTTTACTTACTCTCCTATTTCTTGGTTGGATCAAGATTTTCTAGAGTCTAGAGACCATTTTTATTTTTTAAATCAGTAACGTTATTTGTAAATATATTTTGATAAATCAAGTTTTTCATTTTTATGTTAAATAAAAAATATTTTTGTATTAAATAGTACTGAAATAAATTTTTATTCGATATTAAAATAATTTTTTATTTAACATAAAATAAATATTTTAATTGGAATTAGTTGAATAAAATATATATATATATATTACTTTTTTTATTATTTTCGCTGATATAATTTATATATTTATTTGTTTAATTTTGTGGTACAAATACTTGAGAAAAACAAATGGAAAGGACTATAAGATCTTTGATCCTCTCACAATATAAGATAATTTTTGTGGTAATTTTTCCAAAAATTCTGATTAATGAAGAATTCTGAGCAAAAAAAATTCGAATGAAATGATACTAAGTGAAGCTCCTCATTCTTAGAGAAAATATTATGTTATGAATCCCATATTGGACCAACACCGGAATTTTTTTTTTATAAAACCTTATGCTCTTTCATTATACGAGCTAACTAAATTTTGTAGTGATAACTCTCCAAGACTTTGTAACTGTAACATTTTGATACGTTAATAATATAAAAAACATTATACATGTATTTAATTAAATTTATATTATAACTAAATGTTTAAGTAAAATTTTTTTTTACTATGTAAGAATTGATTTTTTTTTTATACTATGAAAATTAAATTTTGTTTCTGGTTATTTATTCTTTTGGTGTTGAATTTTAGCTGATGGAGGGTGCTCCATTTATTTATTGTTCTCTTGAAATGCAAGCCAACTAATAAGTTTTTGAGAGCAGAAAATAAAATAAAGAAATCAACGAAAGCATATTTTTGTTTTGCTTATCCTTCAATCCTTCAATCTAGCCTTCCATTTCTCTCGGCCATTTAATTTCATAAATAAAAAATCAAAAATCAAAAAATCAAAAGACCATTTTTGACCTAATTCAATGCAAAAAAATGCATGCATGTTCTTGTTGAAAGAACAACAACATTGATGCCATGCACGCATGGTGTTCATCATCACCATCTTAATCATCTTAATTCCTTGAGTTTGCGGGCTTCAAATTAAATTATGGAAATGAATTATGGAATGAGGAAGAAGCCATTCTTCTTCGTTTTACTTCTACTCTCGTGTTTTCTACCACCGCACCGTGTTCAATGTGCGGACCCGCCGCCGGTGCCAGCGTTTTACACGGAAGAAATCTACAAGGAGATTGAAGGTCTCACCTCAGCTTTAACCAGAGATATCAAGACATCCCTAGATTTCTGCATTAAGAATCCGTACGTTTACCTTTTTTGTATATATGCTATTACTTTATTACTTATATTTTTGTGTTATTGATGAACATTCAATGCAATTTTCCGTCTTCTTTTCAGAAAAAAAGATTGGGAGGAAGCGTTTAATTTCAAGGGCAAGTTGGATTTCGTCGATGGTTGTGTTAAGCAAAAAGGTATGACACCTCTCCTATTAATTAATTAATCCCTAGTGAAATTGCCATTTGTTTTTGAGCAAAAATGTTTTAACCAACACCAAAATTTAACAACAAATTCAGTCACATGTGTAGCCCTACGAGGTGAATACTCAGGTGCAATCGATTTCACGTGAAGTTGCTCGTTAAAAGTCGTTAGATGATTAGATATGTTTGACTAAATTGTGATCTAACAGTTCTAAAGTAACAACTTCACATGAAGTTAACTGCACCTGAGTTTCCTCCAGGTATATGAACAATTATTGCATATTAGGAATCTTGTAGGGCTAGGATCTATTTCTATAGTTGATAGCTGACAGTGTCTGCTATATTCTAGTAATGGTGTTCATGTAGTATTTGCACAAGTTATATAGAATCTCAAGCTTGAAATGAAGGGTTTCTTGGCTAGCATTATCCATACTCTTTTGAGTGTGAAGAGGTTTAGTAATTAGTCATTGCTTTCAGAAGAGAAGTAAATGTTGTATAGACTCTAAAGCTTGAAGCATAAGCTGTCTAAATGTTGAGATTGTATAAATTGCTGAGAGGAGAAAATTCTGTATGTTCTAAGAATACCTAAAACAATTACATTTGTAGCTTGTTATAAGGATTGAAAAAGTGAAAGGCATGCATATTTTTGTAGTGTGAATGAAATTAATGTATTCATGGGAGTGGCATATATAGTGGAATATAATGGAATTGAATTGACAGGGGATTTCAGGGATCGGATGTGCACAACAGCTGAAATAAGGTACTACTTCAGGAGTTTATTCCAAGGGGGTTCATCAGATGGGAATTATGTGAAACCAAACAGGAATTGCAACTTGACTTCATGGGTTCCTGGTTGTGAACCTGGTTGGAGTTGTAGTGCTGATGAGCCTATTGATCTCAAGAAGGATAACAAGGATGACATTCCTTTAAGGGTTTCAAATTCCCAGCCTTGTTGTGAGGGCTTCTTCTGTCCTGAGGGCTTGACTTGCATGATAAGTAAGTGGAATGTGGATTATATTATTCTTTCCTATGATGATTTCACTTAAAATTCTCAGACTTTTTTTTTTTTTTTAAATTTATTTCTGATTGATTTTTCTCTTAATTGAAGCTTGCCCTCTTGGTTCTTACTGTCCACTCTCAACACTAGATGCAGCAAATGGAGTATGTAACCCGTAAGTTCTAATCTTGCATCCATAGTATATGAAAACAAATATATGATTTGATGAAATTTTGATTAATTTTTAAAACACACAAAATTTGTATTGCAGATATGGTTACAAGATACCTGCAGGAGACAAGAATCATACTTGTGGTAGTGCTGATACTTGGAGTAGTGCTGTCAACAATACTAACATATTCTGTGAAGCAGGACATTATTGCCCAACAACAACCCAAAAGTCTGTTTGCAATAAGGGGTATTGAACTGCATAATTTTTATTTTATTTTATTTTTTTGGCTACTATTGCAGCTTGTTGCTTACATTTGCTACCGATTGCTCGGAATCCACACTCACTAGTACAAGTACTGTTGTCCATATTCAGATATTATTGCAGGGCGGGGTCAACTGATCCAATTGGTGAGTCGAATTTTATGCCATTATGATGTGTTCTTAAACATGTTGCAAGAATTTGTAGTGTCTTTAAGATTGCACTACTGAATGTATTCTATACTTAGCAAGATTCTGTAGTTATCTACCAATAATCTTTCTTTTCTTTTTCTGTTTTTTTTTTTTAATTATTTATTTATTGTTTTTCAGCATGCTCCAAGTTGAGTACCTGTGATCCAGCATCTGAAAGCCAAACAATGCATGCTTATAGTGCTTTGCTTATTGTAAGTAGATTTCGATCAAGTATTGGATGAAGGTCATATTGAAGAAGTTCCTCTTTGTTCATTTTGCTTCATTAGCTTTGCTGCATTAAAATCTCTTATTCAAGCTCCCCTAATAGTATTTTTATTTTTGCATTTACTTGTAGGTGGCTTTGAGTACACTCCTAGTCTTCATTTATAACTGTTCTGATCAAGTTCTTGCCACTCGAGAAAGAAGGCAAGCGAAATCCAGAGAACGTGCAGCAAAGCATGTTAGAGAAACGGTGCAAGCACGTGAAAGGTGGAAGATGGCAAAAGACATTGCCAAGAAGCGCACAATGGAGTCTTTGACACGAACTTTCTCGCGAAAGAAGTCACAGAAGATGCAGGATCTTCCAAATACCATGGCAAATGTGGCCAGCAAAAAGGAACCTAGCAACCTCTCCAAGATGATGGATTCCATTGAGAATGATCCCAACAGTCATGAAGGATTCGACGTGCAGATTGGAGATAAGAATGTCAAAAAGCAGCAGCTGGGGACAAAGGGAAAGAATCTGCATACACATAGTCAGATTTTGAGGTATGCTTATGGCCAGATTGAGAAGGAGAAAGCTCAGCAAGAGAAGAACTCTAACTTGACATTCTCAGGAGTGATCTCGATGGCCGCCGAACAAGGAGTGGAAGTGAGAAAAAGGCCTGTGATTGAGATAGCTTTCAAGGACATAACTCTCACTTTGAAAGGGAAGAACAAGCATCTCCTGAGGTGTGTGTATGGCAAGTTCATGCCAGGTCGAATTTCAGCTGTGATGGGACCCTCAGGGGCTGGCAAAACCACATTCCTTTCAGCTTTGGTAGGAAAAGCAAGAGGGTGCACTGTAACAGGTGAAATTCTGATTAATGGAAAAAATGACTCCATTCACTGTTATAAGAAAATCACAGGTTTTGTGCCACAAGATGATATCGTCCATGGAAACTTGACAGTGGAGGAAAATCTTCGTTTTAGTGCAAGATGCAGGTATGTGTCTGATATTTCCCCTGTAACGCTTCATTTATGAACTTTTTTTATATTGAATGCTTGACATGAGAACTTGTTCTTATGATATCCGAGTTACTTGAGTTAAACAACTACAAATTCATGTGATTTTTATATCCTGCTATCTTTTATACTATTATTCTAATTTCTACCCTCATTTCAATGGTTATTTCTTAATAATGAAGACTATCTGCGGACTTGCCAAAAGCAGATAAGGTTTTGATTGTTGAGAGGGTAATTGAGTCCTTGGGACTTCAGCCAGTGAGGGATTCTCTAGTTGGGACAGTAGAGAAGCGAGGCATATCCGGAGGGCAGAGAAAACGTGTAAATGTAGGCCTGGAGATGGTGATGGAGCCTTCCTTGTTAATCCTAGATGAGCCTACAACTGGCCTTGACAGTGCATCTTCCAGTTTGCTGCTTAAGGCTCTTCGACGCGAAGCTCTCGAAGGAGTTAACATTTGCATGGTGCTTCATCAACCAAGGTAATGCATTTCCTTTCTGGTTCTATCACTCTCATAAAACAATTTCTTTTTTTGTTTTTGTAAAGTACATATATAACTAGCAACCTGCTTGAGTTCAACTAGTTAGTAGCAGGTTGATTCAACTTGAACTAGAGTAGATGTAGTTGAAATCGATTGGGTTCATGAATT
>JASCZI010151343.1:28210-45245 GCA_036250425.1 Stylosanthes scabra
CGATAAGGAAAAAGAATAAGCTACCAAATTTAACATATTCAAGGGAAGGAACGATGCATTCTTAATCTTGTTCACATTGTGCAATCTATTGGTTTTGTTGTGATGCAGCTATACTTTGTTTAGAATGTTTGATGATATAGTGTTTCTAGCCAAAGGTGGTCTTACTGCATACCATGGTCCTGTGAAAAATGTAGAAGAATACTTTGCTGGTATTGGGATTCCTGTACCAGACCGTGTGAATCCTCCTGACCATTTCATTGACATTCTAGAAGGTTTGGTGAAACCGAGTGCTCCGGGTGTTACTCATGAACAACTTCCTGTCAGATGGATGCTTCACAATGGATATGCAGTGCCACCAGATATGCTTCATTTTGTTGATCAAATCGCAGCTGCTTCTGGTGGCGCACCTGTGGTTCCTACAAGTCAGTCAATAAAGGTTTCTGAGCATGATCAATCTTTTTTCTCTGAGTTTTGGGAGGATTTGAAGGATAATATTCAGAGCCAACTAGATCGCATGGAGGCAATCTTCATGAAGTCGAAGGACTTATCGAACCGGAGAACTCCTAGTATAATCAGGCAGTACAGATATTTTATCGGCCGGTATGAATCCTTGTGAATTACTGCATCCATTTAATCAGTACATATGAATTTCTAGATTCTTCGTTTACAGTTCTCTTCAGACCACACTAGAAAAAAAAAAAAAAAGAGACTAAATATATATGCATAATACACACACATATATTTATGCCAGTTTATGGATGCAAAACGTAGAACTTTCAGCATGAACATATGGCCCTTTTTGGTAACTGCCTCACTACAGACTTGTAGGGAAGTTGGGAGGCACAAACCTGTTTGGAAATGAAAATTATTAAAAAACAAGCAAAATTCAAAGCTGACTACAGATATTGTGTTGTCTTAGTCTCCTGTCTTTTTTATTTAAACGTTGGTCTTGTCAAAGTTAATTTTGAAGTAGTTGTTTTATTTATCCTTATTGGGACTGATATGAGTCACTTACTGTGTCCACTAGATGTGTTGCTTGTTACTCAACCTAATCTCCTTTCAGGGTGGGTAAGCAGCGGTTGAGAGAGGCTAAATTACAAGCTGTAGACTATCTTCTTTTACTAGTTGCTGGTGCTATCTTGGGAATGCTCACTAAAGTGAATGATAATTCATTTGGAGCCCTTGGTTATACATTTACAATCATTGCTGTCTGTAAGTCAAAAAGAAGGAAAAGAAATCTTATTAAGCTTGTTTTAGCCATCCTTGGATACATCTTCGCCGGTTAATAATTTCGCTTTCACATGTATAAAATTATATTTGCAGCTCTACTTTGCAAGATTGGTGCCCTGAGATCTTTTTCTAATGATAAGTTAACATACTGGAGGGAGAGTGCAGCTGGGATCAGCAGTCTGGCTCATTTTCTATCTAAAGACACAGTTGATCTTTTCAACACAATCATCAAACCTCTTGTTTTTCTATCCATGTTCTACTTTTTCAGCAATCCGAGGTCAAGCTTTGCAAGTAATTATGCAGTGTTGCTTTGTTTGGTGTACTGTGTGACTGGCATAGCATATATATTCGCCATCCACTTCGCCTACAGTCTTGCACAGCTGGTATGGATCGTGTCAATAAACAAACTCCCTTAGGCCTTGTTTGGTAACTATCTTTGGAGATAGAAGATACATAACTTTTCTATGTTGTTTTGTCTTTATTTCTGTCCTAAGACACGTACCAAACACAGCCTTAATGGTACTAAACATAAAATAAGTTCTTCTAAACATTGATTTTGATGATAGTAAATTGCATTTCTTTCTTTTTGTCTCACCACAGTGGTCAGTGCTGCTCCCTGTGGTTATGACCCTCATTGCAAAACAAAACGACAATACGATACTCATGCACATCATAATGAAAGTTTGCTACCCAAGATGGGCTTTGGAGGCCTTTGTCATTGCAAATGCTGAAAGGTCTGTTTTAACTTTTAACCATTAACTTCTTTTTTCCTTGCATGTATAAACTTCCATCCTAGCCTGGCAACATATATTATATTGGAAGTTTCTTCTTCAACAAGGCAAAGTTAACATTATGGAAAATGAAACACATATCCAAGGAAGGCAAAAACAAACATTACAACTGATATGGATTGTACATACATTTTTCTTTCTTCTGCTAAATTTTGAATGTGGTGATGTATTCTGATCAGGTACACTGGGGTGTGGCTGATAACACGTTGCGGTTCACTGATGGCGAGTGGGTATAATCTTGGGGACTGGTCCTTTTGTCTGATTGCCCTTGTTGTTTATGGCATTTTTTCCAGAATTGTGGCCTTCTTTTGTCTTGTTATTTCCCAAAAGAGGTGATTTATCAGTGTACAACATTACTTTACAAATCATAGGTTTTGTTCATAAAATACCCTTGCAAGTTGCAACTAGAGATAGTTCCCAATTTGATGTAACATAATTCAGCCAGTTAAAGGGGCATTAGCAGTATAGGTGTATATGTATCATTAAGATTTAGCTTCTTAGGAAAAATACTCTTGTATTTACTAGTTTTTATTTATATATGTGTAATTAATTCAACTCTATATTGTTATCTTGTACCCCTTATTTGCTATGGATAAATAGGAAATAGTCTATGAATTAACTAACTTTAGGTTTCATGTTCAGTGGTTCAAAATTTGCTTAAGTAAGTCTTTCATCTATTTAAGAACTCATATTTTCGTGCGAAGTTAATAGCTAAAAGTCGTTAGATAATAGTTTTAGTAAAAATATTAAAATTATTCAACGCTTTTCAAATATCAATTTTAAAGAATTGTTAAATGATCTAATAATTTTCAGCTATTAATTTTATATAAAATCAACTACATATGAACTCTAAAAATCGTAGCAACTAATCTTTTTTATAAAATATCTACCATTTTAAAATTTCAAGGTATCATCTAATGTAGATATATTGAGTTAAATATTAGAAATGTACTAAAATTTTAAATGACATATTTTTTTGTTGACATTTAAATGACATATTTAAAAATGAATAAAAGAATATTTTGAGAGACATGCAATCAAATTTCACATAATTTTATTATATTAATTTAATTATTTGAAGACAATGATTTTACATAATGAAATTAACATTTTAACAGTCAAGACTGAACTACATTGCCAGCTCTTGAGAGTTGACCCCACATAACAACATTTGTAAAAGCTTCGCCTTCTAACAGTTTCGCAAAAAGAAGAAAAAAAACGGAACCATGCAATTTATAAAACCGGCGTTTCGAAACGCCTGCTACTGCTACTACTACACCGTAACTCGCTCCTTAAACCCTAACCCCTTCTTCCTCGTTTCGTTACCCACTTCCCCATTTCTCACACTCCAATCCTTTCGCCCTTCTTCCTCCTCCTTCTCCTCCTCCGTAATGGCCGGTGGCGGCGCCGAAAACTCGGTCGCTCTGTCCCATTCGCTCGAGAAGCAGTTCGATGCGTTCAGGTCTCAGCTTGAAGAATCTGGAACCCTAAGGGAGCGAATTCGGAACGTTGTTTCGGAGATAGAATCCACAACTAGGATCATGTACGCTAGCCTCCTTCTCGTTCATCAGTCTCGCCCCACTCCCGGTACCATAAACGAAAAAAAAAAAAGTTTTTATTTTTATTTTTATTTTTATTTCATTGAGCAACACTGGTTTTCTCTAATTGTACTTTTTCCCCATTCTGCGGTTTCTCTGTGTGGAAATGCAGTTGTCTTATCAGTTTTGGAAGTTGAATAGAAACACTCTGCAACTTGCAATTTTCATGTGTAGTGTGGATAGTGGATAATTTTGTAGTTTTTTTATTCTTGCATGCTGATGTGGTTTAAGATAGCTTAGTATTCGATGAAAATTATGCTGAATTTGGGTACTTAATAGCTTCTTTATGGTGCAAGTATTTGTCGTTTTTCTTATGGACTTTTGGCTTTTAACTATTTGAACAGAACTTTTAGAGAAGGCTAAGTCTCAGATTGATGTGCTAAAGGAGAAATACAAGCAACTTGCTGATATTCTTGGAGGATGCCCTGGCCAGTACTATAGGTGAGTAAAGTTTAGAGGAACTCTGAAATCATGTTCTGTTGCATCTCCTGATTTGATTGATGTAGTGTTTTTATTTGGCCACATGAAAATTAGGTATCATGGTGACTGGAGAAGTGAGACACAGTCTGTAGTTTCGATGCTTACATTTATGCACTGGCTCGAAACAGGAGGCCTTCTTGAGCACAAAGTAGCTGAGGAGAAGCTTGGGTGTATGTCTTCGTACTTTTGTATTACGTTAATTGTTGACACGTCAATTGATGATCAATGATTATTTTCTTCTTCCTTTTTGAAAAGATCAAAATGAAAAGAAAAATAGAAGAAAACCTTCGGGTGTATGTATATTTGAATACATATAATGAGTTTCATGTTTAGGCTATCAGCAATTTTACTTCTGGAAATGAAGAAAGGAAAGTTAAAGAAGTTTTTGAAGTCAATACATAGTTTATATTTAAACAGTTATTCAGATAATTTTTAAGTTCCTTGTTTGTACATGTTAAACCCATTGCTGTCGTTTCTGGCTGATTCAGAATAGTCCATGTAAAAAATGCAATATGACATTTGACCACAATGTTAACTTCTACTTTATGCTCATTTCCTTTTTTGAATAACTTTGCAGTGAATCATTCGGAGTTTTGTCTAGATGTTGAAGACTACCTGATAGGTGAGTATAATAAGTCTTAAATTGCACACCCTTCTTCTGATAGAGCCACTTTTCATCTTTCAGTGAGTAGTGCTCAATTTAATTATTTAAATGTGATTGTTGGTAGAAAAATGGATGTATCAGTTGTAACAATAGGGCTTTTCAGACAAAGGAGCACGATAAATAAATGTTATGTTTATGATTCTAGTTGTTAGTGCTTAGAGAATAGGTTTAGAATTCATTATTCTTAATCTTTTGAACGTAACATCTCCAAATTTTGATTGGGCCACTTGGTCAAACTTTTGTCAATCATAAATGATCCTGTAGTCAATATTTCATGGGTTTGCCACATATGATGATATATTAATTTTTATTTTCATGCAGGTGTTTGTTTTATGTCTAATGAATTGGTAAGAACTCTTGATTTTGTCACTCTTTTTCCTCTCAACTTGTACTCTTGTAGTATAGTTAATATCTAATTATGTACAATGAAGTAGAATTTTACGGTACTTGATGTTTCTATTTAACCTTTAATAGAAACGCAGACTAGAGAGGCATAATATTGAGTACGTCTTCACCTAGTTTTGCAATTATTTGACTTGCAGCCAAGATATGTGGTGAATCAAGTGACAGGTGGAGACTATGATTGTCCAAGGAAGGTCCTAAAGTTCTTGACAGACCTCCATGCTGCATTCCGAATGCTTAATCTTCGAAATGATTTTCTTCGGAAGAAGTTTGATGGTATGCTATTACTATACCTTGTGCCATGTCCTACACATATGATTTCTTTTGTTGCCTATTGTCACTATTTTACTGATATAATGTTGCGAATTGCATTCTCAATGTTCCAAATTTCTGATAAACATCATTTAAGATTGATATAAGAAGTGTAACAACACTAACATCATTGACAGACCTGTCATACTTGACTAACATCTAGCATTCATTCACTTACCTAGCAAAGAGTAATATGCACATATAGTAGCTTAACACTCCTTTGTGTGTGTTCCCCCATTTTATATCCAAGAGGCAAGTTATTTCTATTCACATGTATCATGTATGTTTGGATGATATCATTCCACTATTGGCAGGCATGAAGTATGATCTAAGAAGAGTTGAAGAAGTCTACTATGATGTTAAGATTCGGGGTTTGACACCCAATGGCGACCCAGTTGGAAACCAAGGAGTTGAAGCCTGAAGGATATTCTTAGGTTGTAACACTAAACTTGACCTAGTAACACAGGTATCCAGAGTTTCCTCCCTAGTAGTAGTTGATGATATGTAAAGGGAAATTCTGTCATTTTCGGTGACAGTTGCTCTTTGAATTGTGAACCCTCTGTTATCTGCATTAGAGATACTTTATATGCAAAATACAGCACGGATGGATTTCTTCCAGTGATTTATCTAAGAAATTTAGATTTGTTGGTGAAATTATACAGAAGACTAAGTCATGAATTTTTCAGTCATACTAAACTGACGCATAAGATTAACTTCTAATTTGAATTAGAACATTCATATAAATCTAAGGAGTGCCATTTTTTCCTTTTTGCTTATCTACTAAAATGCATGTTCAAGCCAGTAGCAAGACTAGAGTCGTTTATTTATTTAGTTAATTTCAATGGGTACGGAGAATGAGAAAAACCCAAGATAACGAGAATTTCTTTAGTGAAGAGTAGAGATGAGTGAAGAATGAAGATTTTTACTGCATTTGGGAAAAATATATGCAAGTTTTATTTTTGGATTTTTTTTAATAAAAGAAGCAATCTTTTACTATTCAGTATTTACCAATACTTCACTCTTCACTATAGCATTACCCCAAGATAATTCCTTTCGTTGTAGTAAATCACTAATAAAACAACAAACAGCTAGAATAGAGCAGCAACAAACAAGCTCTTTTCAACAACATTAAACAAGTTCATCAATCATCACAGTTCCATGCACATTAAATTATACCAGTTTTGATATTTAGACTCTAAACCCAAACAACTCATTCAGGCTTGAAGCTAGTCACACCATACAACTTTACCAAACCCAAACATGGGATATGTGACTAGTTGCTAATTGTGTTGTTGATTAGAGTTGTAGAAATAATCTAGAACTATAGAACTTATATACCAAAGTCAACAATAAATTCACACAACTTTGGAGTTTGGACTAACTTCCAAATTCCAAGCAAGCCAAAAATTAAGAAAAAGCAAGGTTAAAAGAACCGGATTGGTCATTGAACCGATGGAGTGACAGATTTAAAGGTTCGATCGAAATCGAACCGTGATCAGACTAATTTAGTTAAATATATAATAAAATAATTTAAAATTATTATAAAATTATAAAAATATAATATTATTAATTTGTTACTAAAAATCGACAAAAAAACGATCCAATTTTATTGGTTCATTGATTTTTGACCAATTTGACCGGTTTTTTAGCCAATCTTCTCGCAGTTGGTTTTTACTATGAACCAGACCGAATAAGAGACTGATTCGTGATTTTTCAGGTCGAACCGACAGATTCGGTCCGGTTTTCAGAACACTGAGAAAAAGAGAGAATTATTCATAACTCATACATGGTGATTGTAGTAGTTTACAGACTTGGAGTGATGGTTATTGGTATTTAATTTAGCCTCTCCTTTTCACTCCCTTTTATCCTTTTTCCCCTTGAAGCTTGGTTTCTTTGCTCTTGGCCATAAATCCCACCAACCCTTGACTCCACCATCAGAGATAATGTCATCACTATGATTGCCAGAAAGAGTGCTACGAGCTTCATCTTCAACCACTTGAGCTTTTCTATCTGCTTATGCTCTACTATGGATGATGAGATTGAGGACCATTAAATGATTTTATTTGTATGTTATATTATTTCCCAAATTAAAAGTTACAGGATGATAAGTGAGTGTTAGTTTCCATAATATTTTATTTATCAAATTCGTGCAATAACAATGGAAGCAAATCTTATTCAAAGATAAGCATGAAGAAAAATAATAGTACAATAACACCTTTTGTAAGTGGAATTATTTTGATGAAGATTACCACTTACCCATATGCCTCAAAATCAGATAATAATGGGTATCTTTTGGCAGTTTATGCCTCAAAATCTCACTGGTTCTTTACGTTGACTTCTTTATTACAAAGAAGGGCCAGTTGTGGGCTTAAGATTTCTCTTTTTTTTTTTTTTTTTTTTAAAAAAAATATATATAAGAATGTGCACTTTAATTAGAGTATATCGAATCAGATAAATGTTTATCATTTATTCATTTTGCAAGAGAGAATATCCAAATATCAAACTGATTTTTAAAGTTGAAAAAATTAATTTTGCTTTGAAAAACTTTAGTAGTTGGTTATCCTTAATTAGTTATAACCCCCAAACTAAACAAATTTGGTTGAGTCACAAGCTAGGTTTCCACACATTCAAACTACCACACGCCACACTGGCTTTAAGCATGAGAATCCATACAAAAATGTGTAAGAGAAAGAGAGGGGAGGGGGGATTAATGCTTCCCTGAAGGAAGCATGGAGAGGTATTAATAGAGGGGTGATGGTGGGGCAGAGAATGGAGTATATGAACAAAATGATGATGTATGTCATTGCATGATGCACCTTGATCTAATGTACGCATGTGACAACATACAGGTGAATACATGTGGTATCATTAGTGAGTTAAACAAAAAAATGGTTAGGCATTCGTAATTTTATTTAACTTAACATTTATAATTTTTTTTATATATATATATATATAACATTTGTAATTGCACACTTATAATATATAATATTTTATATTTTTGCAGCAATAATTAAAGAAGGCAAATAAAAGTTAAAATATATAAATTATGGATACCTATGACTATCTAATTATAATATACCAAATATTTGTCAAATCTAATAATTGAATTTAGATGCACAAAATGGTGTCTTGTGGATTGCAACCATGCATGCAACCGAGAGTGGCTTCATGAGGTGTCACCAACTATATATTGTTAAGGGTTAAAAAGTTAGGGATATTTAGTATTTATAAATTATCTAAGTGACTATTGTTGATTGGTTTGAATGGTAAGCGACTTAAATTCACTTAAATAAGTCTTAAATTCGAAACCAAGAATTTACATATCTTTGTTGAGAAATTTACCCACCACAGGCGATTTAGGTTGGATTCGAATTAATAAGGCCAAATTCTGGATACCAAACGAGCAACAAAAGAAAAATAAACAAATAAATTATCTATAGATGATCTTTAAGATATGTGAATCTTGTAATTTTCTCCAATTTCACTCCATTCCCAAAGGTTCATGGAATCACCAATTATGAACCTTATCATATCTGATTTTTACAGTTATGTTGCGCCAGTTTAGCACGTGGGTATGGTTTGTATTCAAGATCAGACTCGTGAGGGAGCTGTTACATCAACACATACCTGAAGTTCAGATTCATCAAATAAAACATAATTAAATAAAAGATTTGTTGGGAAAATAGATACTCATGAACTCAAGAAGATAGTCCTTGTCTAAATTCTGAGATAAATACTCTTCAGCTTTTAATTTCTACCGATTCTTTCGGTTGTTTGCTAACACCAAGTGATTTTTTTATGGGAAACGGAACGAAGTGCCCATTCCTCAATCATTTTTTTTTGTATAGCTGGATTCTATCGTTACTATATTAGAGCTGACTATATATATAAATATAAATTAATCTACATATACTATTATACAGATTTATACATCTCTTATTTTTTTTTATATTTTAATTTTTGTGTTGAGATATATTATTTCTGTTCTATACGTCTATTTTATTGTATGTTGTATTCATGTGTTTTGTAAATTTTTTTATATTAATGTTTACATTTTTTGTATTGTAAATGAGACGTATAGAAATGTATAATAATATATACAGCATTATCCTATAAATATAATAGCTTTTATTTTGATTGTTCAACTTTGAATAGACATGCAGTAAGAAGATATGATTAATATAAGGATTGGATTTGCGGCATCAAAATGAAACCAATCCAACTTGGGAAATTACAAGAGATACTATTTCTAAGGAATAAGAAAGATGGAAATTGTTATGCTTATTTGCCCTTGAGCATTCCACCTTAGAAATTTGAAAGGAAAAAAAAAAAAAAAATTAACATAGAGGGAACAATTAAGCATGCTACTATTAGCACATGTACGGCGGAAGCGATCTTTGTATATAGTACACTCTTGTAAGCATTTAAAGAAGATTGGTGTTGTCATGATTCAAGATGGAGTGGGGATTGCCATTTCCCATCAAAGAAGAAGACATTTTGGTGAACTGGAACCCAAATTCTAGATATTACACTCACACACCAATCCTAGGTATTTTACTCTCACACATTATAGTAGGTTCTTCTATAGCTGGGAATTGAATCTGGTGCAACATTTTAAGATGCAAGTGTATCAACCATTAAGACAAACCTCAACTGCAACTTGTTTTGTTTGGATATAAATAAGATATTAGTTTTTGCACTTTTGGTCTGGTACTCTCGATAAACAAAAAATAAAAATATTAAATAGAGAAGATTTTACTGACATAAGTTTCATTGTCATTTTTATTGAATTAAGACAGTGAAACTCACGTATAATGAAAATTAAAAATTCAATAGTGATTAAACCTGCACTATTATTTTACCAATCTTTTCACTCTAGATATTTTAGATTCAACTCGATAACAACTTATCTTTAATATTTATGTAAGATAGTTGCAACTTCATAACTAGAAAGGCAAGTTAAATAATAGGTCAACAATTTCATTTATGCCTACTTATTTAAAGTCTAATTTAAAATTATGTTTTAATATGTTATAAGAGATAAAAAAAGTCTTGATTATCAACACTTTTGGTGACCAATAATAACCAACAATATTAAAATATCATTATTTTTTTGGACTTCATCTTTTATGAATTGAGCTTTTTTTATTTTATTGAGCTTCTATCTCTTGTTGGCTACTATTGGTCAAAAATTTATTTGTTGATAGCATGATTGTAAAGAATAAGATAGATTGGTGTCTTGTAAGTTTTAACTTCAAACTCAAACAAGAAATGAGTCGTCTTATCTTTTGAGACACAAGAGAAACTCACTCTCACTTCAAGCAGCTTTTCAAAAGTGAGTTATGGGTCATACAATCATTTTTTTTATTTTTTTTCTAATATTTTTGGTAATTTCCACTTGCATGTAGAATAGGAGATGGAATAAATTACAAGATCCCACACAAAGGGTTTTCTGTCCCATAGGCCATACCAAACAATAGAGAAGTGTTAGTAACTTACCGCAAATGATGGATGAAATGGACGTTGCTATTCCATTCAAGCGACCAGTACTACCCTCATTTGTGTATGAAATTGGACCACTCAATGTCTAATACCAAACCAGGGAAACAGAACCTTAAACCTCATCTTCCACCACTGTTTTCAATAAAATGGCAATTTGATCCTCAAGTGTCATGCTTTAATGCAGGGTTTTGAAAAAGAACCATATTCAAAGAGTGTACTGTAAACAGTCTAACCTGATAAATGTATCAATGGCCAGTTCTACGGCTTGAATCTGTGACTTTAAAGTCATATGAAGACAATTCAACCATGACTCCAAAACTCTGTTTCACCATTATTCTTTGTTTCCCACGATATTATCTATCGCGAAAGATTGATGACTAATCACAGTGGATCTGAATTCAATTTAATAGTTTATCAGTTAATAGGTTGTTGTATACACAAAAGAGAATTCGAATTTATGGCACTTAAGCGAACTATTGAGCTAACCATTAAAGTAAACTCAAATTGGTTTGCTTCACCACTAAATAAAACTAAATAACAAAGTGGCATAATGAGTTGTTTTTTATCCAATCACAGGTCGTTACAAATTACAATCTCTTTTTTTCTAGCCTTTTTTATTCATGAGTCATTATTTTGCTTGCATTTGTTATTGTAATATGTGGACCTACATCAGAGGCAATAGCTATTGCAGTAGAAAGTGGTATAGAAAATAAATATTCTATCATCTATTCATGTGTGACATTTCATGAGAAAGAAGATAAAGGGAATCAAATCAAAGATAATGGTATCACATCTATGTCTTTCGAATGGTCAAAGTTTTCAGGGTGAATAATTCTCACTTCCATTCTTTTCCTCTGCACTCTCTGCAGCCAAAGATATTTTCTTCCATCCCTTGTGAAATGCAGAGCCCATTTCCTGTAACAGACATTAGTAGTAGAAACCTGAAAAAAGTGAAAATCATCCTAAAACACTTAAAAAAATCTTTAACCTACATATTATTTTGGGGAATATTGTCCATTTATTATGAATTTTACTTAAATTAAGTCACTTCTTGTGATAAATAAACACAATTTAGTTGTAACATCATGGTAATAATCTAAAATACTTATCAGTAAAAATAACTAAATTTCAAACCTATTATTAAAAAAAGAAAAGAATAATCACAAGTAACATATTTTGTACCAATTATACACTCTAAAGCAAAAGCATGAAAATACCAAATTTAAGATTAGTGAAGATAAGTATTAAATAGTGAGCTGAAACCAATCCAAATAAGAATAATAGTACTAAATTAGAATCCACATAGAAAAAAGCTGCTATAAGCATATAATTTGACAGAGACACCGAACATTCTACATAGAAAGTGAGTTAGTTCATCTCCCATGATCCATAATACATGGTTAATCCATTCCCTGACAAACCACAAAACCAAAATAACATTGTTATATCAACTTCCATATTCATCTGACACATTATCCAACCACTAACCAAAACCTATGTCACCGACTTTTAGAAAATTTTCAACATGAAGCCTCAAAGTGCTGGCAGCACAAAATCTATCACCCATTAATAGAATGAACAAAGAAGTGGGTTCACACTTAACCCAAGAAAACTTATCCCCATCCTTAGCTTCATTTATATCTTATCATCTTAGCTCCTCTTTTGTGGGGTCTTCTTTTAACACCTTTGTATGGTCAGTGATCAAAGGCCACACCTCATATCATAAGTAGAATTATAAATAAAGTCACAATCATGTAACCTTTTCTAAGTGATTGATATGTAACCTTGAGTAATTTCTACTCATAAGTATCTATCTAATCTAGGACCAAAGCTCCACAAAAAATAAGATAGTACTCTCTGTTTGACTACATCTATATATGTGTCTGTCTGTGTGATATGGACATGCATGTTCGTACACGGTTTCGTATTCAAAGTGTGATGCTTTACAAAAAGTTAAGATCAGCAACTATCACTAACTGACAAACTTCAATAATAATAATAATAATGGTAAAAATTAACCTGATTAGTATGATACTAGAATCAATAGTCTTATGGAAAAAAATATAACACTAACATCTTCTAAACTCAATACTCTTATCTTTTTAAAATATGACATAGGATTTTATGTCATAAACTCCTCAAATTAAGATGTTTATGTAATATCTGTTTGTATACATTTCTTTTGTATACTTCTTAACTTTTTTGTATTTAAAGTAATTGATAAAAAAAAATTTGTCTTTTATACGATAAAAAGAAGATAGTGCAAAATAAATATATACAAAAAATGGTACAAGCTTCCTTCCTCAACAGAAAATAAGTAATTTATCTAGTAATGATAATATAATGTTGAATATTGATATATCTGATGAAGGATTGTATTAACCTAAACTACATATGCATCATGCCAGAGAATTGGCACTTCCCATGCCACACTATTATATAATATAAACCTTTTCGTTCTCCAACTTCCAAGTACTCACTACTGTACTTTCTCTCTTTCTTCTTTCTCTCTCTCTCTCTCTCTGAGGCAGCACAGGCCAAACAACTATGAAGCCAAAGTTTCTGAGAGGGTACCTTAACAAGTGGAAGAAACTGGTGGGTAGAGGAGCCACCAAACCTCCTTGTGCTGCCTATGAATACTGCTGTGAATGGTTTCTGTGGCCTTCCAAGCATGAAAGAAGCTCCATTCCAAGTGATGTCCCAAAGGGACACTTGGTTGTGTATGTAGGAGAGAATCACAAGAGATATGTGATCAAGGTTACACTCCTCAACCATCCACTCTTCAAGGCCTTGCTTGATCAAGCTCAGGAAGAATACGATTTCGTCGCGGATTCAAAACTATGTATTCCTTGTGAAGATCACTTCTTCTTAAGTGTCCTTCGACGCGCAAGCTCGCCCGAGAAGGAAACGGTGTATGTGCGGCCCTGAGAAACCATCATGCTGTTTGATCAACTGTTACTTCTAACAAGTATGCTGATATCAGATATGTTGTAGCCATGATTGGTATCTTGTAAGTATGATTATTGAGGCTAAAGTTTCATGTAAATCAAATTGAGGAACTGAGATGATCCTATTCTATTTGTCTTCCATTTTGTTTGTTCAGACTAGAGTTTGTCAGTTAAGCAAAGACAAGGCAGTTTTCAAACTTGATGAAATAGCACAAAAAGTACGAACCCAGCAGATCAATGCACTAATATGATTAAATATGATATAATAAAAAAGTGGTTAGCAGTTTAGCACTCAATTTTGAGAAAAACTTGTTAATGCATAAGAATGCTAGGGTTATTGACCAATTAATGCACACAGATGCAGATAAAACTGGTCGGTATTGAGGTTCAGAGATATTTGTCCTATTGGTACGATAACAATAATAAATAGTATTTATTACCAACTAAGTCGATGAAAAGGTGAAAAATAAGATATTTAAATGTTAAAATAAGAACCACACCAAATTCCAATGGTGATAAACTAAGTATCAATATAGTGTAAACAATAGGTCTTAGAAAAATATTTCTCTAAAAACTATAGTAGCAAATTCCAGACTGGATCTTCAGGTAAAGGATCAATCACTTGTATCTTGGGAAGAAGCATAAGACAAGGGCATCAAACATTCAAAATATTCCTAGCAGCAGAACAAGCTAATGCAAAATACCAATATAAACAAAACTCCAAGTTCAAGTATCATTAATCAATAAAAATGAAAGCCATAATTCCTTATTTTTTCCTTCTGCAGCCAACAACTCAGCATAGGTATAAAATATAAATCATTTAACAGAGTCTAAGTTCAACGAGTAAGGATTGAAAATTTGAAATGCAGGGGCATCAACAGATAAAACATGCATACACTGATATTTAAGGAAGGTGGGGCAATGAAGGGAGGGGACATGGTTACTGATTGTAAGACAGACACACACATACATAATTACATACACAATGGCAGAAAAGAAGGACCACTCAGCATATGTTTCATTGAACCTTGAAGCTGTAAACTGTCAGATATGTACAATTCATTGTACCTGATTTCTGCAAGTTAGCCATAACACCAAATGTGTTCCTGTGTCTCTTGCTTTTTAAGCTGATTATTGAGTTATGTTAAAGTACACTCATTTTATGTGAGATACTGTGCTGACTCATTTATCATCCATCATTGGATTCGATTTCAATGAATATGATATTTCATCCAATGATAGATGATTGAAGAGCTGATATGGTGTCCCATGTAAGATAAGTATAAAACATTGTGCTTCATAAAAGGACACTTCTCCCTTCAAGCCTTCACCCACCTTGCTCCATTGGTCAGTCATTCATGAAGTAACCACTGGACAGAAGAAAACAGACTACAGTTCGGGAAACCAAGACAACCCATGCAATTTTTAAGTTAACCACAAACATGTTCAAAATCCTCAAGAATTTCCTTGTGATTTTTCTGGCACAATTGTAGGAATACCCACCTATATTGGGTTTGGCTTGGTATGAGGGACTGAGGGGACTGTAATTTGCAATGGGAGATCAGGGGAATTCTAAACATAATCTTAGGGACCATAAAATCTCTAGGATTCTGCTTATACTTATTTTTCCCAAAAATATTGCAGGGAAAATAAGTTAACTTCATATTAATGGGATTTCCATGAGCAATAACACCAAAACTGAACTTTAGTTTTACACAACATACTACCTTGGGGGGAGTGAAAAACAGATAAACCACCAATATGATTTTGTATTTCACTGATCTCAGGCTAAACGTCCAGTATACTCTGTTTAAAGAACTGGTATCATTACACAGATACATAGTAGATTCATTGAAGGAAAATGCGAAAGAGCCAGAAGCTTTGCCAAAAACTTCTTGTCAAAATGAAGGGGTATGCTTTATTGACTAAGGATAATGAGTCATACAACTTAATTCATCCATCAATCATCATGATTTCAACAAAAATTTCAGGTAATTTTTTTCTTCTGACTGTAATGTTTAGTAGCTTTTCATTGAACTGCCATAGGATTAGTACACTGTTCATATCATAGGTCCTTTTCAGTTGATCCCTTTTCAGCTAACAAAACATTGAAGCATCAAAACCTGCAATCTTAAAGTTCGGGAAAGCTTCAAATCAACATAAGAATATCAGCCAGCAAACTGAAAACACCAAGTTATGAAGTCTGACCAGTGACCACCTAATATCAATTTTGTGGAACTAAACAAGCAACTCTTTAAAATTTCATTTCAACATTTGGGAAAACCCTTTGATATATCCTAATTTCAGTATTAGCTTTATTTTGTTATTTGTTAATCAATGCAGAATAATGGTGTAAAATGAGTTTTAGACAGAAACTTCTGCAAGGCAGCTTACACATAGGACATAAATACTGGCTGGTATAAGAAAGATGTCAGTAATCATGCAACACAAGCACATGTAGACTGAGGATTGAGGGCTGAACAAACTTTGCAGAGACTTTCTGAAAGTGAGAAAACAATGCATAATTTCAAACAACTTTCCCTGTTCCCTCCTGCAGATGATTCTTTATGTTCTTGTTCTTATAGATGATATATAACTCCATGCATAAATTTAAAGGAAAATATGTAAACATAACATCAAATGAAAAAAGAAAAGCTACATAGCTACATTGATCATCATAACAAAACTCCATGTTGCATGGAGGAAAAACATTACCATTCTCCATTTCTCAAACATTGTATTCTGTGACTATCATGGTCACCAACACATAATGTGTGAACTAATTGAATGATTTCATGAATAATATACAGATGAAGTATCGTCATTCAGAATATACACAAGAAGTATATTGGTTTTCAGGAAAAGCACATTCCACACACAGTTGGTGACAAAACTACAGAACAGCAGTAATCGTGGACAGACTGCTGAAGTCGGAGAGACGTAAACCAGTGAAAGATCACTGCTAATTGTGCATTACACTTAAAGAACAAAACCCCGCATGGCAAGCTGTCATCCAATCACCGCCAAGTATCATCTATGACCATCAATTATTCCCTCCAATTCTCGCTGCCCAAACCTCCTACCCTGTAGACTGGCATCCCTGCATCT
>JASCZI010151344.1:2995-26382 GCA_036250425.1 Stylosanthes scabra
TGAACGCGAAACATCTATTAAAAAAAGAGGACAAATGTCATTTGAGTTACAACTCATTTACATTTATTAGCTTATCTACTAGCTTAGCTTTAAACGACCTGTGAATTAAGAATTTAGCAGAAACTTGCATAAAAGCTGGGCCTAAATATTGCTTTTACATTTGAAAATCAGTCACCAACTTTTATTATTATTATTATTATATATAATTTTTAATTATCATTTATTTATATAATAAGATATAATCAAACTTGTTTACAGTAGAAAATTTTAAAAATATTAAATATATACAATCAAACTTGTTTACGGTAAAAAATTTTAAAAATATTAAATATATATAATCAATATAGTAGTGATTTATTTATATAAAATCCGTGCATCTGAGTTGTTATTTTTCCTTGTCAAAATTAGCTGTTTAATTAAAGGAGTTTTACTCAAATTGTTAGCTATCACAGTATCAATGCCAATTGTTTTAGGATGGCCGTCACTCTAATTTGTTACCAATTTGTGAATTAATTAACATGTGAAATAGAAATGGGAAAATGGTGGCATATTAAGCAAAGTACTAATTAGCATGCATTAGCTAGAAATAACAAAATTCATCTCATCACACGAAAAATCTGCCTGTGATTTTGGCCACATATTAATATTACTTGTACAAAACTGAATCGAACATTATCCTTTCATAATGTATATGCCATGTTGATTGCAAAGTGATAACATCAAATAATAGTGAGGTGAAGCTAAGGTTTTTTTTTCTTTCTTTTTTTGGGTCTTATGTGAAAAGTGATACTACATCAATAATTATCAAGAAAATCAAATATTTTTTTTATGCATAAACGAACCATGATTCTGTTTAAAATATTCAATTAACGAATTCAATTGATATAGAGAAGTTATTCTCTATTTTTTAATTAACTAAGAGATTATTTTTACCATTGTTAGTATGTAGCATTCTACACTAATTAGTCAGTCTATTACCAATTTAAAGTTAGTTCAAGCCAAAATAAAATTCAATAAATACTTGTAACAATACTCATGTATAGTTTAATAAAGGATTCAACAATACTACGTAATTAATAAATTATTAGTGACCAACAGTTACCGACAAAAGTCTATGAAAAAAAAAAACCTTAGAAAAAGAGAGAAACTATTCGTGAAAAACAAGAAAAAAGAAGTATTGTCTAAATAAGCATTAGACCGTTGGTTTTTTTAAAAGCATCAGAGCATATGGTTTAAAAAAGAAAAACTCAATAGCTATTCCACAAACATGCATGTGGATTTAAGTTATTACATAACGTTTTATCTAGGAAGAAATAAGAAAAAAGGAAGAAATGTACGTAGAGTGCTCATTTACTTATTATTACAGGTAAATTTATCTATTAATCATCTAATACATAGAAGAGTTTTGTGTATTATAATTTCATTCCTTCTCACCGTTTGTATTGTTCATATATATAGTGGAATAACGATTTTTCCATTAGTTATGTATCCTATGGTTGTGTTTGTTTGCGAACACTGGAAAACAAGATAAAGTTACGAAAACACAAAATTATATATTTCATAAGTTTCTGTGAATTAATATATTTTCAATTATTTTTTGAAAAAAAAAAATTCAAAGATACTTATAAGAAATACAATTTATTACTAATGAGTTGTAATTCGGGTAACATTATCCTTTTTCTATGGTAAAAATTTCATGTTTTAGTCTCACTTAAGAAAAAAAAGAGACACACAATTTATTATTTTTTTCTTTTATTTTTCAATTATTTTTTTGTAATTATATTTTTTGTGATTCCATGTTTTCTTCTTGAATTTGAATTTGTGCAAAATAGAAAATAAGCAAAAAAAAAAAAATTATACTTTTTACGATATATTTTATCTTATACTCAATTTATTGTAAAGTACAAAAAATAACTAATTTTGCGTCATGCTATAAATGTTTTTATTTTTTCAAATCAAAACACAGAGCCTTTATATATTGATTATTGTATGTATATTCAGATAGATATATAAGTCAAACAATGTGGGTAATAATAATTAAATTAAACTTGGTGTGATCGAAGAATACAAGGCATTTTGGGCATTCTTCATGTGATATATATGGTACCATGATATCACTTTCTTGCAAAATTAGCCTTCTTCCTTCAATTCTTCCACTAGCTAAGACCATGAGCTATAATAATAATAACATTCATTCATACTCATCATAATCATAATAAGCAATTACCAATCTTTTTTCAACTTTTCTTCTTAGCTTATTCCCATACATACCCATTATATATGAAATTAGTATTAGAGCTTACAAATATGCATGTTATATGCATGATCACATAATCTTTCTCATAATTTCTTTATTATTATGGCTTCTAATAATAATAATAACAACTTCCCTGACGTGTTTTACTGGATTCAGAACCTTAAACCAATATCTGAATGGGAATCAGATTCCATGTCCCTAACCATATCTTCTTCTTCTTCTTCAACCTCCTCTTCTTCTTCATTCCAAGAACCACTTCTTAAGCTTATAATACCAAAAAAACATAATAATAATAATAACAAACTCTCTTTTGCTATCATTGCAGATTTCAACAACATCCACATCCCTCTTTGGAACTCAAAACCATTCAAACCCGACAACAACAACTCTAATAACAAACCCGAAGATTCAATCAAAAACTTGTTGCTTCTTGATCAAGAAACAATTTCAAGTCTCTTCACCAATTTCATTCAGGCAATTCTCCACTACGGATCCAACAAGAACAGCCCTTTCATCAGGTTCCCAAAGCTTGATCACATCCCAAACTTCTCCGACATCTTCAACGTCTCCTTCTTCACCCTCTCCTTCCTCGTCTGCATCTACGAAGCCCCCGCGGATCTCCGATCCGGCTCGATCCAAACTCTGAAGGGTTACTTGACAAGCACGCAACAAAGCCAGGCCTCGAATTCGCTCATGAAGCTCCTGGGATCGAACTTGGAAGAACAATGGATGCGTTCATTGAACCTTGGGATCACAACTTGGATTGGGGAGATGCAAGAAACGATGCCGGTTCAAGAAAAGATGATGAGGACACCTTGCTCTTTGTTCTCTCATGGGTTTTCGACATTTGGGTTATGGAAAGTGCAGCTTTATTGTCCTGTTATAGCCATGGATATTGAGAGTTCAAAGACTCATTTGCCGAATGAGAAGCTTCAATTCTCTCTCAAGTATCATCAGCTTGAAGGTGTTCTTCAGTTCAATTACAAAGTCTCCATCAAAGAGACTTGGGTTGAAATTATGGCTAACATTGACAACATAAGGTACTCTAATTAACACTGTAATTTATTTAATTTGTATGTTAATTAAGGAACTTTTGAATAAGAAATAATTATTGAATTCAAAATTGTTTATTGAAAGTAAATGTTTCATTTTTAATTGTGTTTAGTCTCGTCTTCTCTCCTACCACATGCTTAAATAACACTGTACTGTCCTATAAATTGTATATTTTTTTTTTAAAGATAAGAATAAACTACTCTTTAGTTTATTTGATTAAAATATTCTTAAATCATCTTATATTAATAAATTAGTGATAATTACTTCATTCTTGGTTGATTTAGAAAATAATAATAATAACTATATATTAACTTATTATTGTAAGAATATTTAATTTATAATGTTTTATATATTAACTGATTAATGATAAAATATTTAAAATAAATAAAATTTTGAGTATTATTATTATTTTGTTGATCCAAATAATAATAACATAAAGTACATATTTATTAAATAATGTAATAAATATTTTATCATCAATCATGTAATATATAAACATATGAATTAAATAGCTTATAAGAAACTAAACTATTATTAATATTAATATTAAAAGTTATGCTACTTGTACTTTAAAGTTCAGCCAAAAAATTAATTATCAGTATAAAATATATATTTAAAATGACTTAAATAATACATGTATTCATACACAAATATTTAGTGATTGATTTGGTGACGATTGAATTATTTAGTGTGCAAATATTTTTTTTTATATAAAAATAATAATAACTATATTAAGTTATTGCAAACTCTAATCATCATCATTGTTATAAAATGCTAAACACCAATAATTTTAATTTATATTAGATTACACTTTTAGGTAGCACAATACAACAACTCTTTTAGTTCAATAGACAAGCTCTATGCTTTTACCCAACATTATTTAATTCAATAAGTAACTGTTCGCAAAAATAATAATTCTGTTGTAGCATTATTGCTCATTATAATATTATGATAGTATTTAGTTGGATGGGTTGTTTTTGTGATCTATTTTATTTTATTTTTTTTTAAGATTCTTATCTATCACCTCGTCTAATGTTAACTTCATTCATTTTAGAGAAATTTAATTTTTCTTTGAAAACATAATGTAGGTGTGATGTTGTCAAATTGGTGAATAACTCCCTTCTAAGGGAAAGAGGTGCCGGTCCAACTGAAAAACATTTCCCTTCAAGAATCTCTCTACAACTCACACCAACCCTACAAACCCAAGTTTTAAGTGTCTCCGTTGGAAAATCCTCTGAGAATCCAAGAAGAGAAATTGGTACGGACAAAAGCATAGAAGCCTCATTTGACCCACCAAGCAATCCCTTGGGCCTCAAGGTATCCGCCGGAGAATCCACCACCGTCAGTTTAAAGCCATGGAAATTTGAGGAGTCCATTTACGGCTACAGTGCGAATCTAAATTGGTTCCTTCACGATAGCATGGATGGTAAAGAGGTTTATTCGTCGAAGCCCTCGAAATTCGCTCTGATTAACCCTAAGTCATGGTTCAAGAACCGGTACTCTAGTGCTTATAGACCATTCACTAGGCAAGGAGGGATTATTTTTGCTGGTGACGAATATGGAGATAAAGTGTTATGGAAGGTGGACAAAGGTGCTATTGGTAAAACCATGGAATGGGAGATAAGGGGTTGGATTTGGTTAACTTATTGGCCAAACAAGCACAAAACTTTCTACAATGAAACTAGGAGGTTTGAGTTTGGAGAAATAGTCCATCTCCATGTTGCTTAGTTAGCTTTAGCGTAAAAGATTATATTATATGATATACCTAAAGTTCCTTACTTTGTATTGGTAGAAATTAACTAGATTTACAAGTGTATTATTATCATTTGTAATTATTTCATGAATGTTATTGTAAGTAAGATTCCTTTGTTACAATAAATGACAAAACGTCACATTTGTTAGGTTGGATAACGGTGTGTTAGTGTGTCCTTCCATGTTCCAATTGCGTTGTCTTGCAAGTCCATGTGTTTCGGCTCTACTGAGCACTCATCCTACAAGTTAATGTACAATTTTCAAGTCCATGGATTTCTCGACCAAAAACATGAAAAAGTCCGATCCATGATTTTGGACTATTATTATTAGTAAAGAATTATTTTTATCTTAAAAATAATTAGAATAGTTAAAACACGAAATTGGCTTGAGTGAGTACCTGTCTTGAGTCTTAATCATTCAATGTTCATGTGTTCAACTTCAACCGAGTTTCAGGAGTGTTATTTAAGAAACTTATTTGTTTATGAATTTATATTAGAATTGAGAGTTGAAAGTATGTTTTAATATTATGTTATTTGCATTTGACTATATGTTTTATTTATATGAGAGTTAGAAATTTATATGAGACTTAGAAGTTTGTACTTTTTTTTATGATTAAAGATTATATATATATTTTTTGAATTTGATTGGAGAAGATCTAGGCTTTACCTAATTTTCATCCAATCCAATGATAAAGAAATTTTATCGGACTTAGGGTCGGGTTAAAGTCTTAATAATAAACTCGAGATATATTTTAGGTTGGATATGGACTACGGGAGATTCGCTTCACTCGATTTTCTGAACACCTCTAATATCTACACCATCGGCCATCGTTGTTGAGGAATTTTTAGGTGACGGTCTGACGTTTTTTTTAGCATTTACCGTCGCTCAATCAATAAATTTAACCATAAATTATAAATGCTAAACACTAAATTCTAAATTATAATCCTAAGTTCTAAATTTTAAATTTTTTATTTAACTTACTAAACCTTAAATTTTAAATGCGAAATCCTAAAATTTTTATTTGAGTTTACGATATTTTTATTTTTTCTAGTTTTTTATTTTTCTCATTTTTGGAGGTAGACTTTTATGTGTTTTTTTTTGGTATTGTGTTTTTTATTATTTTTTTAATTATGAATGGTTGTCTTTTTTTTTGGGACATAAATGGTTGTCTATTTTATAGGCTAAAAGTTCTTTTTTTTTTTTAAAGTCTAAAACTTGTTGGTTGATGTAGTTTTCCAATTTTTGGTTCCTTCTTTTGGGCTTGTGGCCCCTTTCAATAAAAAAATTCTCATGCATTTCACAAATTTGACTCCAATACACAAGACAAAAAAAAATCCAATACACCCTTTTTTTTTTAGCATATATACCCGTTGTGTCTTTTGCTTTACAGTACACTCACGAAGGAATTCGGGAGTGAAACTGACCACGCGCAGAAAATTGCGAGAACCTACCACACGCGACAAGGAGGAGAGAAAATTAAAAACTGAGAGAGAGAGATGCACGTAGGGTACGTTACTACCCGGCGCACGTTAGCTTTGAGTAGTTCCGAAATTATAACGGAGAAAGTAATGAGGGTGGCGGAAATCTCAAAGACATCGCCAACTACTGTGACTCATTTATCCACTCTCCTCTCCTTTGCACAGCAGCTCAACTACACAGACTTCCTCACTCCCCTAACCGCTTTCTCTTCTCAATCATTTTCTCTATAAATACCTTCTTCCCCTCACTCCTCACGCTTTTTCCATTGGTTTTCCCTCCCATTTCCTCTCTCTTTCTCTCCGCGCGATTCTTCCGATCTCTCTCTCCTTCCATGGAGGCTTCCGCAGCTATTCGATCCTTGCACTGTATTCTCTCTTTCTCTCTCTCTTGTTCTTTCTCTTTGTATTTCTGTATCTGCTGTGCGCTTTGCTGAATGTGATATCTGTTACTGTGTTTACGATCTCCATTCTCGCTGTTGTTTTGCTTCTCTTTCTTTGATTTGTTTGCATTAGTGTGAGGCGTTTGCGAAATCGGAAATGTTTGAGAGTTTGTGTTCGTTTTTTCGAGATTGTAATGTGCTGAGACCAGGTTACTCAGGATTGTAGAATTTTGATTAGGTTGTGATTTTCTGAACTACGAACTAGGAGATGGATCCAAGGAGCTAATGATTCTTAGTTTTGTAGCAATGTCTAGAGAGTAGACGCACTTTGTGGTTTTTCGGAAGCTCTGTAAAGTGTAAATTATAGTAAAATTAACTGTTGAACTTTAGGATGATGCTTCTGGTTCTTGTGATTTAACTTTTATGTGAAGTTAAAGCATGTTTACTTTCAAGGATGATACTGTATATATATGCCTCTTTTGGATTTTGACTAACCTTTGAAGTTTGTTAAATTAACCTTTTATATATTTAGAATAGACTTGTGAAGAGGTAACTCTGAAGACTAAAGAGAGAACCTACCTAACACATCTTAATTAAGGCAATTGAATTGAACTTTTTTTTTTGGGTCCATGTTTCAAATCAACCACATGATATGAAGTTTGTTTTAATTGGATGGCCATTGTAAAATGTAAAAAGATTAGTGTAATCAGATATTCAGATGCCTAATGTTTACTGTTGGATTTCAGATCCCATAGGCTCTATGGCCCCTATGCGATGCTCACTTGAGAAGCCAGCTATAGTTCCCAGCCATAATATAAGGTGGAACTCCAAAAGTAGGCTTTTTGTTCAACGGTTGGTGAATGGCGAGAAACACTTCAACTACCACAACAATGGGAACAAAACCTTAGTGTTGTGTGCAAAAACTGCTGATGCCATCAACACAACCAAGTCTGAGGGTGAGTTATTGAGATTGTAGAATGAACTATTTTTTTTCCCGATAAATTACAATCTCACAAAAATTCCCAAAAATGGGATGTGAGAGTCTTCAAGAACCTCTTGATGAGTGAGTGAAGGGGAGATTCTGCCGCAACTCTCATCTGCACTCAAAACTCAAAAAACAAAACAAAAAGACAAAACAAAACAAAACTGACCAAGAAAAAATGACATTATATCATAATCATAATAATCATAACAATTCAAGTATAAACCCAGATAATCTTTAAATTAGTTTAAAATTCAAAAAATGAACTATGTAATTATGCTTTTATTTTTGGGTATTGTTTGAATGAGGCAAACTATGTTCCTTGTTACTGTGACTAACATTTAATTTATAAATTTTAGTTAAGATTTTGAAAGACTTTATACTATTTTTATTGATGTAATCCCAACTTTATTTCCAAAACCTTATATATGTATTAGAAAGAAAAAGGTCCGAGAGACCTATGCTCCCAAACAAAGTCTGTGCCATTTTCTTGTTTTTGTGCCTAATTTTCAAGTATTATTTTGCTTACATGGATATGTAATAGTAAGAACCAGGAAATCATTTACTTCTGTTGCTGTTATTATTATGGTAAGTTCAAAACTCTATGTGGAGGTTAAAAGCATTACCTACTGTTCTTATTGATTTAGATTATTTTTTACGATGTTGCAACTTCTTCAGATACTACTTCACAAGATTCGTTGGAGAAAAAGCCTTTGCAAAGTGGCACTTTTCCTAATGGATTTGAGGTTTATAGCTATCCCTTTCTTGTTTTTGGTTTGCAATCTCTGCTCCTTCGTCCCTTGATAAATTGTATCTTGTTGGGAATTAGCAATAGTATCCTATGATTCTGAAAATTCATCTAACTATTATGATCATAGCGTATGATTTGCAATTGATCATCCCAGTGATATAAAAACAAGACTGAATTGAACTTGACCATGAATTGCAAATGAATCGTTAAAATCAGTCCAATTCTGTTTCAATGAACAAATGCTTCTGTTAGCCTTTTTTTGTCTCTTCTCTTATCTGTCGTGGTTGAAATGATGGAGAAAGGATGATGAACAAAGGCACTGCAATTAGTTGTCTTGTTCATTTAGGGTGCGTTTGGAAGGGAGACAAATTGAGAGATTCAGTATTGTGTTTGGTTGACGGAGTCTAATTTTAGTCTCAGTCTCCAAAATTACAGTATTTTCAGTACCTCCAGAAAGTGGGGACTGAAATTTCTGAGGACTGAGACTAAAACTTTAATAACTTTTATTACTCAATTACCCTCACTCAATATTAAAGTTTCTAATACCAACCTTTGTCCTCCCTCCACCAACTTAATTTAATTTCTATCTCTCAGTCTTTGTCTTTTAGTAAATTTTAAACCAAACACAACTACAAACTTAATTCAGTCTCCGTCTCTCTCCCAAACGCAGTCTTAGAGTTGTGTGTTGATATTTTCTTTATGGGTAATTGGTAAAATGAATTTTGGGCTAATTGAATGAGACAATGAGTTCTAGGTTTTCCCTCCCATTTCTTAGTTGGGCTTCCTCCTTTGTCAAAAAAATAATGGGTCTATATCAATGTATATATAGTAGCTTAAATTTTCTCAGAGTCTAGTGGCGTATTTCTTTTTTCTCCTTATGTTACTCAACTTTTGCTGCAACGTTAAACCTTATTCAACTTTTTAATGCATTTTCTTTACGTTTAAGGTATGCTATTTTGTAATTCGGGCTTTTTTATTAACATGTTTCTGTAACATAGAAGCGATACTCTATTCTTGACTAAAAAATTGGACAAGCGATTACGATTTGACAACTATGAATATTGTTACAAGAAACAGACAACGATGGCCATGTTTTTGAATGTGAATTGATTAACCCCAACTTGTGTTTGGTTTCCTTGTCCTCAGGCTTTGGTATTAGAGGTCTGCGATGAGACTGAAATTGCTGAACTGAAAGTTAAGGTGATTTCTCTCGTCTCTTGTTTACTACTATTGCAAAGTTTGTGTTACTTAGAAGGTGAAATATAACAGCAAGGATGAAAAGAAACTCCAAATATATGCTTTAAAGCAATAGGTTCACAGTTCACAGTCCACACATGCAAACACACCTCAAATAGTTTGGCTGTATGTGTCTGTAGCCCTGTAATATAATATGCTTTGTGAATCTTTAGTCAAAGCAATGAATTTGATTATTCAAGATGTCTTAGGATCATATTTATATTTAATACTAAAGGGTTTTACCAATTGAGTTTTTGATGGCTGTAAAAACACTCGTAACAGGTTGGAGAGTTTGAGATGCATCTTAAGCGAAATATTGGAGCAACAACAGCTCCTCTATCTAACATTTCACCAACTACACCACCACCTATTCCAAGTGAACCCATGGTTGAATCAGCAGCTGGTACACCACCACCATCACCACCAAAGTCATCTCCAGAGAAGACCAACCCATTTGTAAATGTTTCTATAGAGAGGTCACCAAAGTTGGCAGCATTGGCGGCTTCCGGTAACAATACCTATGTGTTGGTATCATCTCCCACGGTATTTCACCCGTCAATATATTTAATAAGCTCTGTTTTCACTAATTATCGCTGCCATTAGCTATGTGAAATTTATGATAGCGTCTGTCTTTTGTTCTCTCTTTTTTCAGGTTGGCTTATTCCGAAGGGGTAGAACAGTGAAAGGGAAGAGGCAGCCTCCCATCTGTAAAGAGGTATATGTGACATGCTTTTCATTATCCATCATCCAAAATGGTATTTCTGAGTCACAAGCTTGTTTTAACCTAGATGTACAGTTGCTTCTATTTCCATACCGTGTAATATAGGTTATGACCACCAAAACAATGGATGAATTTCTTTTTATTTGAACTTAACATATTATTTTTTAGTTTATGCTAATTTTCCATCTCTTCCTGATATTTGATTCCTCTGTAGTAACTTAAAACAGATGATTGTAATATTAGTTTCTCAATTTTTACACATAAATTGTACATAATGTCAATAAGTTTCCAACAAAATGAATATTTTACTCTATTGGCATGAAAGAATCAAATATATTTCGGTTTCATCAAGTTATTTGACTCAGTCTTGCTGAACTCATTTTCAATATCTTCATTTACTAATTCAATATTTCAAATCTAGCATTTCTGCTCAAATTCAGTTGTCTGTTTCTAATTAACATCTGCAGGGTGATTTCATCAAAGAAGGGCAAGTCATAGGGTATTTAGATCAGTTTGGCACTGGACTTCCCGTTAAGGTAATGTGTCTCACTTTTATGGGTGGCTCTTTGCTAAATATCTACATATGCTGACTGGTTTTATTTTTAAAATCTTGGCAGTCCGATGTTGCTGGAGAAGTGTTAAAGCTTCTTGTTGATGAGGGAGGTATAGTTCATGACCATATGATTAACCATGCTTAAATATATTGAGAGGCAATGTTCATTTTGGCCCCTAAAATTGGTCAGAAGAGTCGGTTTAATCTGACATTTTAAGATGACTAAGTCCCCCACTTTTTAAAACGTAGTTCCTGTTAGTCCCTCTGCAAAATTCCATTAGTATATAGTTAAACTCTATCCTGGCACTTAGATGACTATTTGATGTCAATTCCTTTTAATTGTGGTCAATATGGTATCCAAAATTGTTTCATAAGACTTAATTAAAACAAAATATGATAGGTACCAATTAAGTAATTTCAGACACAATTTTGACCACCATTAAAAAAAGTGTCAAACATTGAGTAACTGTTACATTTTCAAAGTGAACGTTTAACTGTCCATATCAGCACTGCAATAAGGTTTGTGAGACGGAAGTTTGCCAAGGGACTGAAGGAGTCACATTTCTAAAAGTGAGGCATTTAATTTGTAATTATGAAAAGTCAGGGATCAAACTGACTCATCCGTTAATTTTAAGAATAAAAATGGACGTTACTTCAATGTATTGATATGAGGCTCAATAACTATGGGTCTCTTATCTCTATATGTTATAATGTTTTGAAAAGTCATAACCTTTTGTGTTTATTTTTCTTACCATTTTTCGATTATTTCTAAATTGCAGAGCCCGTAGGTTACGGTGACCCCCTTGTTGCTGTCTTGCCGTCTTTCCATGACATCAAGTGAGCAAAGCCTAATGCTATTGTTCATGGTTAGTCATGCTGCATTTATTTGTTGGCAAATATCGGCGAAAGTTTTACCTAATTTGAGAAACAATTATTAGTGCCTATTTATTGGGGAAGGGGGTTCTTGTTGAAAATCATGCTTTGTATACCAATTGCTTATATTATATTGGTTAGCTATTTCAAGACCATAAGTAAAGGTGACCAAGCCAAAGGAGGAATTTGATTGCTTTCTTCCTTTGGGTCCCAAAACTATGTGTAGGTGTTGCTTTTAATATGTTTGAACCAGAATGAATCGTTTTAACATTGTCTGCATATTCGTCCCTAATTTGATCTTCGTCGAATGAGAGTTAGCATTAAAAAAGGTTTATACAGTTGAACTCTGACCAAAACTTGTTTGTGATTCATATTACATTCTGCCACTTGCCAATAAATGATAAAAGTATATTCTGTGGAGTTCCATTTTGATGCACTCAATCTTATTTAATTAAAGACCCTTTTCTTTATAGTGATTATTTTTGCTGACATTTAAAGTCCCTTTTCTGTATAGTATAGTGATTATTTTTTCTTATATGAGTATGGTACTGGTTACACATGTAAAACTTTTTCACGACGTCAAAATAAAGTTCCATTTTTCTTAAAATTTTCAGCAGTTTGAAATATATTTTTAATATTAATTTATTTTGATTTGTGTCCATTTCATAATTTAGTTCATTCTTAAACGACAACATTACATGACAAATATAGCCACAAAAAAAAAAAAAAATTACATGACCTACATAATTTAGTGTATAAATTCATTTTCAATTATACGCTTATATCACATGGTTATTATCATTGTCTTCTCCACTCCCCCATTTCTTCCTATTGCTACCAGCCTACCACCCACCACCCCACTGTACTGCCATCGCCACCAACATCATCTTCAACCCACCCCAACTTGTGACAGATCACAGATGCCACTCACCCATCACTGCCACTGAAATTGCCAATAACATCTCTAATACATCCATGTCAAATGAGTGTCAGATAAGTATCGTGTTTAAAATGCAGCCGCAAGAAGGTAAAAATGATGGGTAAGCATTTTAAGGCATGACCGAGTTTTAGGATTATAGTAGGATAGTTCGATGGGATAACAGATTTTAGACATAAAGTTACACAATGTAAGTTATTTTTAATAGATATTAGATTAGACAATTTAAGTTGACTTGTATAGTAATACTTAATTTTTAAACTATTTGTTACTCTCCTAAATTGATTTTTTTAACTTCTCAAATACATCCATTTTCTCATACCAAGATAAGGGTTAGAATTTAGCGGATTTACGGAAAGAGCTTGTAAAATCTGCCTAAGCCACATCAGTCACTTGAAAAACATAACAATGCTTTTACAAATGTAAGCCAACCCTTCTAAATATTTGCAGCCCTCTGTAGTGTTCAACCCAACACTCATCCTGCAATACACAATTGAACAGCGAAAAAATATCATTTTATGACTCAAAAGTCACTATCATAGTAGCTGCGGAAAGTTTATCTAGTTTTTGCGAGTTAAGGATATAAATAGAAGAGTAAATGGACAAAATTACACATGACATATTTTGAGATGGACAAAAGCATAACCAAAATTTCTAATTATTAGAGTACACCTTAAATATTGTTTTTAAGGGACAAAACTACACCCCAAGCCTTACAAATCCGCTAATGACATGATACATTTGTACATCAAAAACAATATTTGAGATGTACTCTGCCATCCTCATTATAAGTTGATAATAGAGTACCTCACAAGAGTATGGCAGATAAATAGCATCGCTTTCCAAGAGCTTTCAGATTAGTTGATTGCCAGCCACTACCTTCTTTGTAACATTCAATCTGCCATCAAAGATTAAATATGTTACAAAGAAAATAACAGTAAATTGAAGTGAGAAATAAAATTGTATTAAGGTAATAAAGAAATTGCATACCGTATCTAAAACTTCATTATTTTTACTCAAACCACCGACGGCAAAAATTGAATTTCCAATTACTACAGTTGCAAAATATCCCCTAGAAGTGTTCATGGGTTCACCCATCATCCATGAACCAGTGCGAGGCTCGAAAATGTCAACTGTTGAGATCATCTGTTTTCCATTGTATCCCCCAATTGCATATCTGTGAACAACAAACAAAACTAATCTTCTCAACCCTATTCTTTGGGGAGAGGGAAAAAAAAAAGAAGAGAAGAGGGGGGGGAGGCTCATCTAAAGCAAGAATCCATGAATTAAAAGAGTTATGAATTCAATTTGTTTATCACATTAGCAAAAGTATCTTTTTTTCACACCTAGCACTTGAGTGGTCATTTCAAAGGAGGATTTGGTACTGAGAGTGGTGCATCAAAATTAAAACCACTTTGTTGATCTAACCATGTATATATATCCTTAGATTTTCACTTTATGGCAATCTCAGTTAGTTAGAGTGTTAGATCCAAACTCTCTTCGTATGTCCGAACCTGTTAGCGAAGGAAAAACATAGAATATCAACTTACAGCTTTTCATTTAGGACGGATAAAGAATGGCAGCCTCTGGGTGTTGACATATTTTTAAGTCTTGCCCATGAATTCCCCCTAGGATCATATCTCTCCACTGACCTGAAAGAAAGAAGAATTCCAAGAACCATTAGCTAGTACAAGGGGGGAAACTCAAAAAGAAAGGAATCATAAAGCTAAATCTCTTTAAGGACAATTTATAATCTTATGATTCATTTTTTTTTTTTTTTGCTTTAGAATATTAATTTCTATTATATTGTAAATTAAACACCCTACCCAGGCCATGGCATAGTCAAATTTTAAATAAAATTAAGCTTCTTGTTTTGGGGGAAGATAGCATGCATTATCGGATAAGAACACAAACTAATCGGTCTGCCGAATAATTGAGTATAAAAAGTTAACCATGCGCCACAAAAAATGAAGGCACCACTATGGTACTATTGTTGGTTTTATATACAGACATGAACTTTACCATAATATGTGAAAACCACTGCATCAGGACAGAACAATCAAAACCCAATGTTTCTCTATTCTTAAATTATTCAAGACATGAAGGAGTTCAAAACCGAGTTTGGATAAATACACTTTTCCAATAAAAATAAAATAAAATAAACCAAAGGATATTTAGGCATCAATAAATCAAAATGATGCATACTTTTGAAATTTATGGGAGAGTTCAAAGTTTCATTTCATGATCAATTCAATTCAACAATTATATTCTCAGTGATAACAGCTGCATGAACCAATACCAAATACAATAATTCTATGTGAACAAGTGGTTTTGGCCAACCAAGTCATTTATTTCTATGCTAAATAGAAAACTATTTCGATGTCAAATAGAACTTTATTTATGTGCAATTTTTTATACTATTTGATATCGAAATAATATTCTATTTAGCATAGAAATAAATCACTTGGTTGAAGTTGGTTAGCCAAAACCACTTGTTCAAATAGCATTACCCTTTTCATTAGTTGCTCTCTTGACATAACATAACTGGTTTCAGCTTAAGTGCTAGAGAAAATTCTAAGATCAAGGTGGAAGAAACCTAGCAGATTGACGGCACTAGCAATTAGATAATAATCAATCAGTTCAATAGATTCTTACCTCAAATAGTTTTCTCCATCAAATCCACCTACAACATATATGACGCTGTTAATTTCTGCTGCAGCTGGAGTGAATCTCTGAAAGAAGAAAATAAATTCTAATCAGCAAGAATATTAGTTGAGATATACATCCTTTGGACAGATTGCCATAATGAAACATAAAGTGTGCATCATCCAAGATCATGGGAATTATCAAACAGAATCAGAAGTTCAGCATGCATGCAATAAGTTGGAAATAATTGCACAATTACCTTGATTCTTGACATATAAAAACATCTAAACAAGCACGGGTATTAAAGATTATTAAAATGGAATCACTAAGCATCTCATAGTTTGATATTTGTATAATAAAGTTCGAAATAAATTTTTATTGTTGGAATCTCCCAAAAAAGTAGGGCCAAAAGAAACATTATACCAGAAAGGGAAACAAATGTACTGCAAAATCCATCCCTTAACGTTTCACCCCAACGCAAATTGATTCTAAGAAGAAAGAATGTGGCTCAACATCTATAATCCTAATTTAAAGAATCCACAATGTGTGACAAATAGCATCGGCAGTACATACTACACAGTCTGATTGCCCAGTGCACAAGACTCTCACAGTCTCACTTGGTTAGCTCCAGGAGAGTCGATGTATACAACCTGACATTTACAGAAAGAGGCTATTCCCAAGATTTACACTTGTGACCTCCACCTGCTAAGGCAACTACATTCATGTTGCGACAATGCTCACCAATAATAATTACAAAAAAAAAAAAAACTGCAGAGAGAAAAGAAACTACCTTTGTCATCATTGACATTGTAGGTATCCACTTTCCAACATTCGGATCAAATAATTCAACCTCAGAAAAACATTGTACACCATTTCCGCCACCTATTGCGAAAATCTTGTCATTCAATGAAATCCCAGCAAGACTTCCTTTATTTTGATTTACAGAAGGATGAGTGACCCATTGATTTTCCCCTAGGTTGTATGATTCAACTTCCAAAAAGAAAACTCAGATGTGAGTCAATATAAACAAGGTATCAAACCATCCCAAAGAAGAAGAATAAGTGGAGAAGTCTTTGCAAAAGAAGGTAAAGAGAAAGAATGCATCGAATTAATTACCTGTGTCACACCACAAATTATCTTGCAAACCACCAATTACATAAACTTCACCATTTAACTTCACACTAGAGGTATATGATCGCACAGAACTCATTGGACAAAGGATCTCCAACAAATCATTAGTTGGACAATAGCATTCCAAAGTTGACACATATGTCAACCCATCATAACCTCCTACTATTAATATTGATTCCTCAAAACTTGATTCAGATTGTATTACAAGATCCTTCTTAGGAAATGTGATACAATCTGATGTCTTCAATTGCTTCTTCAAGCTCACTATCTCTCTTCTTGATTCAACCTGAAATTTTAGATGCATTACTAATCTGAACAAAAATACCCAAAGAAAAAAAAAAGAGCAACAAGTTACATCACCCACCCCACTAACACCCCACCCCTAATCTTCAAACACGAACTTTAAAATCTATTTATTCCATGATATGAATATATGACAAAACTCACTCATGTAGAATTAGGAAAGAGATCGCAATCTGAATTACAAGATCCATACCAGCTCTTTCTCCAGGGAACAAATTTGCTGCTCCTGTTTGAACTGCCTTAATCGCAATTCATTGACTTCTTGTTGTATCTTTAAAGCCAACAATACACAAAATTATATTAAATTAGTTTGGTTCTGACATTGATTTTAAAGTTTAGTAGAAGAAAAGGAATCCCAATTAAAAAAAGTTACCTTGTGAAAAATAAAGTGAAGATCAGGTAATTTGACATTCGAATGCAACTGTGCTCCAGGAAAGCAACTATTTTCTATCTCAAACTTGTATGAACAAGAAATATTACCCTCTGAAGCACTGCTCTGAAAGTAAGGTGTGGAAAGACTCTCACATGCTGTGGATTGAGGCAAACACTGATCAGCTGAAACAGATAAGTATAGATCTTCCATTTGCTGCTCCAAGTATTCAAAGTGTTCATCACATCGCGTAGACTCATCAATAAAATCCTCCGAAGAGTTGCTCCCACTATTCAAACTAGATCCAATACATGGTGAATCCCATGCACTATTCATCTGATCTTCGGTAGGCAGATTCAACATGGTTTGGTCCAACGCTCCCTTGTTGTCTTTTGTACCCACAGACTCATTTTGAACATTCAAACCATGAGTGGTTTCCAAGGGGCTCTGTCCAGTCTGAGTATGCTTCAAATCACTGGTGGAATGATCATTATTTCTTAAAAGAGATGAGTGTGAGTGGCCATCATATCCCGAATTAGAAGATGAAACAATCGGCTTTAGTATACAACTAGTATCCAAGGGGCTCTGTCCAGTCTGAGAATGCTTCAAGTCAACAGTTGAGTGACCATCATTTCTTAAAAGAGATGAGTAAGAGCGGCCATCGTATACTGAATTAGACAACGGAACAATCGGCTTCGGTATACTTCTAGGGACGATAGTCTCTGCAGGTATTGGTGTAGACGACGAGAAAAGGGATATTAGCTTCTTTGTTTGAACTTTGTCCAGTTCAAACCAAAACAATTTTGGAAGGTAATAGTTGTCCTCAATAGCCGGACTAAACTGATCTTCAGACAAGGCCTGGCACTGCATCCTAGTCTTGAACTTGACCTTAAATTATACAACCAAAAGCAGGGGAATGAAATTAAATCTGTAATTACAGCCAAAGTGCCAAATTGATACAATAAAAAATCATGCTCTAACCTGCGCCGGATATGGAGTGTAATCTGAGCTAGAGTCAGTCCAGCCATGAGGATTAATATCCAATCTTCCACTACTTGCAGCTTCAAATATACCATATAGCTTCCTATCGCTATAGTTGAATAGAAACAGAGGCAAACCAGGACTAACATTCTTCACATATGATATATGTCCAGATGGCAAGCCTGTTTCCAAGGATTCAAACTCTTAAGTTCTCACAGTTAATAATGCATTTCATCTGTGCAGCTAAGTTGATTGAAAACTGCAATAAGAGTATATTCAAATGAAAAAGGATTATAATATTAATACTTTTCTAGTCATCTTGATTCTGACACTCGTTGCACACACAAAAAAAAAAAAAAAACTAGTTAATGAACTGTTTTAAGAAAAAAGAGCTAAAAGTTTTGATTTTTATCAATGCATTAAAAAAATAAATAACATTGACTTCACATTTTCCATCAAATTTTTTTAGTTTATAGTATATTTGAGCAGTGCCCTAACGAAAACCCTTAAAATAAGTTGAAACTAACCAAATAACTGCATCTGAAAGCACTGATTGATTGTAGAATGCTTGCATCCGAAGATAACTCCGCCTAAGTCAGACTTCCTGAGATTTCTTGCAGTTACGCTGCAATTCACGGATGAAGAAGATGATGATGATGAAGGTGCTTGTGACCTTTCGCTCAATACATAAGTCTCTGTTCTCCTTCCCGCACCCATCTATTAACAAAATTATAAGTCTCAGATAAGAAACTAACTGAGACTAGTACTACTATGGATTACATGCATTTAATATTTAATTAATGATCTCACTTCTAAATTATTTTGTTTAGAAAAAAATCTAAAAATATCATGGCAGTTCCATTATTTCAAAAATCAGAGTTAAAGAAATTCAAATGTCAGATACCAAACGATGCAACTGTACATCGATTAAAAGTAAAAGTAACAACAATAATGAGTTAGTTAAAAAAAATTTAAAAAGAAGAAGTAAAAATAGGTAACCGTTTCATTATCTTGGACTAAGTCTGTGTCTATTTAAAATCTAGACAACAGCATGGAACTGCATTTCATGAATAAGAGCATTTTTGCGATCATGAAAAGGAAAAAAAAAAAAAAAAAGGAAGGAGAAGGAGAAAAGAACCTTTGAGTTGGTGAATGTGTATAATCGTCGAAGAGTAGCATAAAATGGAAAAAAATAGAAGGTTGAAAAAGTGAGTAAATGGAATGTAGATCACGTGGGAGAGGGGAGAGCAATCAAAGAGGCGAAAGAAAGAGTGTGTAGTGTCTTGTCTTGTTATTGGGACTCAAATTGAATTGAATTGAATTGAAATTATATTCCCCAAACTGAGAGAGAGTCAGAGAGAAAGAGAAGCAGAGAGTGGAGCAGGTGTCGATTCATTTTCCCATATGGCCATATATGTACCTGCCACCGTGGCGCGCTATGCATACCATATGTATGCATGCATGGTTATATAATACTTCACAGTGAAGGCGTGAAGTGGGACCCATGCATACCATTTTGCAGTGAAAGTGAAACTTTTTGGTTGGACATTTTCATTTCCCTGCCTCAATCCAAAAATAAAAAATAGAAGTTGGGCTCTTTTGTAAGATTTTCTTCCCCTTGGCCCAATATCCAACAAACGGAGATGGCACCTGGGCTTCCGATACTCCTGTCGTCAACACACTATTACTTGATTAGTTGATTCTATTCAGCCCTGACTCACATCTGACTCAGCTCATATTTTATATCTATCTAATTCTCACAAAAAAAAAAGTGTCTGCCACTTGGCACATGAATCCAAGTCTCCTCCTGTATGGACACAAATGGTTCACGTAAAACAATTTAGAACACCCCCTCCAAACTTACGTACCAATATGCTTATGACAATTTAAATTTATTGTGACCACAAAAATACCTCATCTTTATTAAGCAACAAAATGTTTATGGTTACAGGTATTTTCATTTTTTATTTTTCATTTTTCATTTTCCCCCTAAGATTTTTCAATGAGAAGTTGAGAACAACTGAACAAGAGCAATAATAAGCTAAGCTAATGGTTACAAAAACTTCAAAGGCTGGAAGTCGAAGTATCACATCGTTGGAGTGAACAACTGAGCTGACCGGGGAAATGAAGCCAAACACTCAGGCTTCTTCCTTCGCCACTACTAATCCGCCGCACGTGACCTTCTTTCGCCGCTCACGTGCTCCCTTTCAAAGAAACGACGCCGTATGGACCGTGAAACGTCGTCGTATCAACTTCTCCCTTCGCCTATCCAGAACCAAAACCATAACCGTAACTGCAGCCGCGAAGCCCGAGAATGACGGTGTAGCTGGAAACTCGGCCGGGCCGTCCCGGCGAGTCGTGTTGGCGGCGCCATTTCTTGCCGCAGGTGCGTCGTTTCTATTATCGTCGGCGACGAGGGCGGAAGATAAGGCTGCGACGGCGCCATCTCCTGTTTCGGCGTCTCCGCCAGCGGAATTGACGGCGGCGAAGGTTGAGGAGCAGAAGAAGAAGCAGAAGGAGGAGGAGGCGATAACTTCGAGGATTTACGATGCGACGGCGATCGGGGAACCGTTGGCGATAGGGAAGGACAAGGGGAAGGTGTGGGAGAAGCTGATGAACGCGCGCGTGGTGTATTTGGGGGAAGCTGAGCAGGTTCCAGTTCGCGACGACAAGGAATTGGAGCTCGAGATCGTTAAGAATTTGCAGAAGCGGTGCGTGGAGAATGAGAAGCGTTTGTCTTTGGCTCTTGAAGCTTTCCCTTCGAATCTTCAGGAACCGCTCAATCAGTTCATGGATAACAAGTATGCATTTCAAAATTTGCTGAATGAATATAGCTTTTGGTTTCATATCAGATAACTGTTGAATTGAGAATGTAGTTTAGAACTGTACATGAATGTTGATTAACGATTATGAACTTATGAGTTGAAGGAGATTGATCATTACTCGCAACTGCGAGCTTGAACAAGAATCTTCGAGTTGAAGTGTGTAAGAATCAACAAGATTCTGTGTCACTTGAGCCATGAAAATGGCTAAGCTAGTCACTTCTCCCACTTGATTTAGAATTTAATAATCAATTAGGAAAGTAGATCTTGTTATTTCACACACACACACACATTGGCAGGCATTACTAATTAATTATTTACTGTTAATCTCTGTCTGTCTCTTAGAGTGATTGTTTCAGTTCTGCAGTTACTTATATTAAACTTTCGCAACAGGATAGATGGAGAAACATTGAAGTCTTATACAGTACATTGGCCGCCTGAAAGATGGCAGGAGTATGAACCAATTCTTAATTACTGTCGCGAAAATGGAATCCGCCTTGTTGCTTGTGGCACCCCACCGTCGGTATGCTTGAGTTTTTGTTCAAACTTATGTAAATATGTCCATTATTCATTAATCTATGGAATTTCTGGTGACAAGAATAGCCTAATCTGAATAGTAATCCTAATTCCTAAATAAATTAGAAAAAAACGAAAGGCAAACCATGAACTCAAATGTCTCAAAATTAAGCAGAATATTATTATAAACATGCTTTTTTACCTAATTGGTAAGATGGCCTGTTAAAAGAGTAGAGGAACAGAACTTTAGGAACACTAAAGGAACCTTGTATTGAAAGCTTAACTGACTAGAGGTGTCCATTGCTATGTTTAGCCAAATCCACTATTTAGCTAGATACATCAAATTGATAATTAAGATGATCATGTGCTCATCTACAGATCTTAAGGACTGTACAAGCAGAAGGAATTCGTGGGCTTTCAAAGGCTGATCGTAAAATATATGCACCTCCAGCTGGTTCAGGCTTTATATCAGGCTTCACTTCTATCTCACGTAAATCATCAGTTGATAGTATTCTAAATCCATCCGTTCCTTTTGGTCCAAGCTCGTATCTTTCTGCACAGGCTAGAGTTGTAGAAGAGTATAGTATGTCCCAGATCATCTTACAAAATGTGCTTGATGGAGGAGCATCTGGTATGTTAGTAGTTGTGACTGGTGCTAGCCATGTAACATATGGTTCTAGAGGAACTGGAGTGCCAGCAAGAATTTCAGGAAAAATACAAAAGAAAAACCAAGTAGTAATATTGCTTGACCCTGAAAGACAGTTCATTCGCAGAGAGGGAGAAGTTCCAGTTGCTGATTTTTTGTGGTACTCTGCTGCCAGACCCTGTAATAGAAATTGCTTTGACCGTGCTGAGATTGCTCGGGTTATGAATGCTGCTGGGCGCAGACGAGATGCCCTCCCACAGGTTAGCTAACCATTACATTCAACATCCCACAGATTGCTATGCTATGTGTCTCATATCAATTCCTTTTGGATTATTTTTTCAGTTTTAATTTAGTATAGCTTTTGTATTCCACAATCATTTAAAGTATATATTCTGCCAGGTGACCCAAATTATGCATCTCAGCAACCTATTGGTGTCAGGCGTGTCACTCAAAAACTTACCATTGCATAATATCTTCCTTTTACTTTAAACTAATATTCCTTTAGGGCTTTATCAGTTAATGTAAAACAAAATACCTGATGAGTGGAGTTGAAAACTTTGGGATGGGTAAATTGTGATCATGAAGTCCTTATTCTGGAATTCTGTTAATTTTTTAAAATCAAGGTTTCTTAATTTGTAATTTGTAATTCATGCATCCAAGAGTATAGGAGGTATAAATTAGCAATTAGTTGCATTTGATGATTTGGTAGTGGATGTGTTTTCTGGGTTTTTTTCTACGCACTTGTTTACACTTCTATGTGATCATACTTTAGAAGATATATTGTATGACAATATTCGTTTTAAGTTGTAACATCATCTTACAAAGATATATTCTCCTTCTGGTTTCAGGATCTACAAAAAGGAATTGATCTTGGTTTGGTATCACCAGAGGTATTGCAGAACTTCTTTGATATAGAGAAGTATCCCTTAATTTCAGAACTCACTCACCGTTTCCAGGTAAAAATTATATATGAAAATAAACACTTTGCTTTGACCATGA
>JASCZI010151344.1:28737-43575 GCA_036250425.1 Stylosanthes scabra
TCATAGAATAGATAATGCATCAACTTTCAGATTTTTCTTGACCCTGCTCCTCTTTCATCCTTTGAACCAGCATCTCTTTGACCTTGAACAAGGCATGCTCAAGGTTTTCCAGCTGCATATTGTCATGATCAATGAGTATGTCTTAAGGTGCTTGGTTATGCTTCTAAACAGTGAGTGTCTTTTTCAAAAAAACAAGCATTTTGCATGCAGTTCCATACCTCTTGTATGGCGAATCTGTTATGCGTGAACAATCCATTGTACAGATCAAAACTACATTTCATGGTGGTCTCCTTCTGCAAGTAAATTTTGATGTGTTACATTTAGTGATTGTTGTATCATGGTTAGTTGTGATAAAATGAACAATATATGTGAATTATGAATGACTAAGTTTTACCAATTGAACAAGTGTCTGAAAGCCCTTTGTGTCAATAGGTGTGGACTTTATATCCATTTTTCCCAATGCCCTGATTAGTGAGGATTGAGGAATCAGCAGAATTTTACATCTGGTGAGCACATAAACATACAGACACAGATACATATACATATATAGATCCTCTAATGTGAGGAATAGTAAGTACGTGTTTATTCGCCTTTAAATTAAGATAACTCATGTATAATAGAAACTACAATTTTAATGATAATTAATCCTCACTTTATTACTTTACCAATTTTTTCACTTCAAAATATCCAAATTCTTGTCAAATTACCACATACCTGCCTATTGTGTGTGTGATAAATTGGCTCCTAGCAGCTGCTTTATCATGTTCCTCACAGGACATTTCTACCATCCGGCAACCCTGTGTAACATACAATGTATATCTTGAAAAGAATAATTGATCTTGCTTGAATTCATCCCCAGAATTGGACCATTCTCATTTGATTTATTTATTTTAACCTTTAGCTAATGCTAGGAGTATATAAAAAAAAGTTGTTAAAACTTGCAAGAGATGACAACCCAAAGGATTAACGTACCTCAGTTTCAAAAATTTGGAGGAAACTTGAGCATTTGGCTTCATCTTGAATTCGAACTTTGTCATACATGAAAGTGAGATCTTTCCAGCCATCCTTCCCACTGACTGGTCCAAACATTGGGTGAGTGCACAGTATGTCTAACTCCCCTGGCAACATCTTCCAACACAAACAAAAATAAATGGATAAACTGATGAAAACTAATAAGGTAACCATCTTCCAAATGAAACAATTGAGAACCCAATTTATTTAGTGAATATAGGGTTACTACAATTTAATGTATGTTCAATAGAATATTAAGGTATTATTTTATTAAATTTAATTGTTATGCATTCACATACACATGTTACCTAATTTAAAAGAGTAAATAATAATTAAGTCAAAAACTTTTTTTTTTTAATTTTTACAAGTGCTTACTCGGAGCAGAAGTTCTCTTGGATGTTCTTTGACTGAAAGGACATCAACAAAGAGTGTTGGTCTCTTCAGACGAGTGAGAGGCATTGACCTCATTACTTCCTCTAGCGATAAGATCGATGTGCATAACAATATCACATCGTTCTCAGCATCAAGAAATGCATTTATATCCCTGCAAAAAATAATATATATATTATTGTGTATATACTATAGTAACTATATGAATTATAAATAGAAATGTTAATATATTATTGTGTGTATGTGTGCATGCATGATTAATGCTTAATGGTTTTATTAATTACCTGAAAAATTGGATGCCCATTTGGAGGCAGAGATTGGAGTAATCTGATCGAGAAGTTGTGGTTATAGTGTGGCCTTGTTTTATGATTGTCTTTGCAAGAAACTGGCCAAAGGTGCCAAAACCCACTATGCCTATTTTCAAGGTTTGGGGATTGGAAGATGACATTGTTTAGGGAACGAAAATATTGATGATGTCCCAAAGAACACTAGTAATGTATATAAATATCAAGTGACAAGTATCAATCACTCCTACTTGAAACTTGTGGCGGCTATTGGTTATGGTGTTCTAGGGTGAATTGGCCCTTTATATAGTTAATTGAAAAGGTGGAAAAAGAAAAAGGAAAAGGAAGTGAAACGTGACCAACTAAACTAACCTAACCCACCCTTAATCTTTCATCCAGCTTAAATTGTTAACCGAAAGGCAAGTCTTCTTTTGTTCTGTTTTTTGATGTTGCTTTTGTATTAAAAATATTGCAAAGATTTTATCAATTCCCCTCAATTTTTTAGAGCATCCATTATTGGAAGTTCTAAGTATTTTCACAAAATAATGAAAATATTGTTTTGGGATAATAAAAAATCTATTGGTAGTCCTACTAGGAGGATCTCCTCCACAGAATAAATGCCTTTTTTAAGTTCTGAAATAATCCTAATAAATGTCAACCACACAATATTGTAGAATAATGAGCCAGAAAGTACAATAAAAATTGCATTTATGACTGCAACTTTTTTTTTGCAGAATATGATACTCTTGTTCCATAAAAGGGAATAAAATTTCTCGTCTTAACAGAGTGGAAGAATTAAAAAAAAAAATTAAGTTCACTGTTTTGTTATGAAAATTTAAGGAATAATGGGAAAAAAAAAGAAAAACCTCCAATAGAGTAAAGGAAATGAAAGTCAATGATAGGTTAGAAATATTAGGTGCCGGATTTAACTGAGCACAATAATGTAATTAAAATTTAGAGACGAAAAATCAAATAATTTAGACAATAGTGATTTATGAATAGGATAACACAAGTTGAAGCGGAGGATATTGAAAGAATCCCTACAAACAGCGAGATCAAAGATGCTGTATGGTCGTGTAATTCTTCTAAAGCTCTTGGTCCGGACGGCTATAATATGGGCTTCATCAAGAAGGTGTGGGATACCATTGCTGGAGAGTTTATTGCAATGGTGAGAAAATTCTTTGAAGACGCTTTCATGCCCAGCGAGATTAATATGACTTGGGTCACACTTACTAAGAAGCAAGGAGGGGGAAAAAAGATCAAGGATCTTAGACCAATCAGCACGGTTGGATGCATCTATAAAGTGGTTTCGAAGATTTTAGTGAGCAGGCTAAGACCGATAATGGGAGGATTGGTGGGAGAGAGCCAAACAGCTTTTCTACGGAATCGGCAAATTCTTGATGGAGCTTTGATTGCTTGCGAAACGGTGGCTTGGTTGAAGAAACATAAGAAGCAGGGTGTGGTGGTAAAGCTTGACTTTCGTAAGGCGTATGACTCGGTGAGATGGAGTTTTATAGATCATGTTTTGCTGCGGATGGGATTCGGTGTTAGGTGGAGATGTTGGATCCGGGGAATGCTAAGTACGGCAATGATGTCCATCTTAATAAATGGGTCTCCAACAAAACCTTTTAGGATGGAGAGGGGTTTGAGGCAGGGTGATCCATTGTCGCCATTCCTGTTCGTGCTTGTTGCGGAAGCATTAAATAAGATGATCCTGAAAGTAGTAGAGGAAGAGATGATTGAAGGCCTTGAACTGAGTAAAAGGAAAGTGGTTCTAACTCATCTCCAGTTCGCAGATGACACCACGATCTTCTGCCCACCTAAACTTGAAGTAATCCGGAAATACAGGCGACTACTCTAATGCTTTGGTATGATGTCTGGTCTTGAGCTAAATTTTGTGAAGTCTCTTGTCATCCCAGTAAATTGTGATAGGTCAAAAATGGAAAGATTGAGGAAAGCAATGAAGTGCAGATTGGGTGTATTGCCAATTAACTACTTGGATATTCCCTTGGGTGCGAGTCCGCGAAGGTTAAGTACTTGGAAGCCACTCATTGACAAAATTCAGAAAAGGTTAAGTTCGTGGAAGACAAAGCTAATGACTAAGGCCGGTAGGCTAGTTATCATCAAATCTGTAATTAATAGCCTCCCGGTATTACTTGGGTATATTCACGATGCCAGTAGCGGTGGAAAAGAAGATCATCTCAATTCAGAGACGTTTCTTCTGGGGCAGCAGTGAAGATAAAAAGGTAGTTCCAACCATAAAATAGGAATCCATTCAGAAAACCAAAGAACACGGGAGACTGGGAGTCGGGGATTTAGCAGTAAAAAACGCAGCCCTACTCTTCAAATGGTGGTGGAGGTACTCGGATGAAGGAAACCCACTATGGAAACGAGTAGTGAACTCCTGCTATGATGTCAATGATGAGACTCGGGTATGGGAACAAAGTGGAAGGAAGTCAAATGGTCTGTAGAAAGATATCGTGAACATTTCTAAGAAGAATTCTTTGATTCAGAAGCTAAGCGGGGAGGGATGGAGGATGTGTGTTGGAAATGGTAGGAGAATAAAATTTTGGGAAGATATTTAGTTGGGAGACAGCCCCTTGAAGGAAATATTTCCAAGAATCTACAGAATCTCCAGCTTGAAAGATAAATTCATAAGCGAATGTGGTTTCTGGGTTGGCACAGAATAGGCCTGGCACCTCCAATGGCGAAGTGGTTTCTTTGAGAGCGAGAGAACACAAATGAGTGAGTTTAATACACTTTTAGAGTCTGTTTCTTTAACTGCAGGGATACAGGACAAAGCTTCCTGACTCTTTGGTGCAAATGGAGAATATACAGTAAAGTCCTTCGTGATGGCAGCGACTGGCAGAGAACTAGGGACTCCTACGGTAAAGCATGTCTTTGACAACATATGGCGTGGATTTTGGTCCCTCCAAGAATAGAGATGTTGGCATGGTTCGTTGTAACAGGTGGTCTAAACACTAGAGATGTTCTACAAAAAAGAGGAATCATTGCTCAAGGAGAGGATGGGTGTGTATTGTGCAACGAAGCTCCAGAAACGATAAACCACCTCTTCATTCATTGTCCGTTTGCTTCTAAACTCTGGTGGTTGACTCTAGTGTGGGGTAATGTGTCATGGGTGGGTTGCTATAGTGTGAAATGCTGGTTTGACCAACAGGTAGAAAAATACAAAAGAACTAAATGGGTAATGATGTTGTTTGCAATAATATGGACAATTTAGAAGATTAGAAACCAAAAAGTTTTTGAAAATAAAGTGATAGGGTGGAAGGGTGCTTGGGAGCAAATTATGTGGTTGGTGAAGCTGTGGTACTCAGAATCAGGTAGAAAGCTTAAAAAGTAAAAGAGTGTAAGAATCGTTCCTAATAGGGGGAGAAGAAATCGTGGTGGCGCAATGCTATGAGTACTTAAGTGAGGAAAATAAATATGTTATTGAGGGATACTATACTGATGAAGAGGGTGTTGTTAGGTGTTGGATGGGAGAGGAAGCAATGGAAAGCTTTCAAAGTGAAGCTTACTTGATTGGCTTAGAAAATACAGTACAATTCATTCTTAAAATATGAATCTAGACATTGAAAACATCAATTTGGTGTCGTTCCGAAAGGACATAGTGGATTGGCTAAGGGATAAAGAAGAGACTAGTTGGGAAGCTAGGTTTCTCAAGAATAAAACCAAAAACCTGTAGCATGTTTTCGTGATGTGCATATAGTGTTCAAGCATGAAAAGGAATTCAAGGCTAGAAGAAGATGGGATATGTTAGCAAGTACAACAAGAGGTAGATGGATAATATGGGAAGATGAGTTCAACCCTTAACCAGAAAGAGGCCCTCAAAGAAAGTGACAGCAGCTTTCCTAAGATTTTGGTTTTTCTTCAACTATCTATATATATCTTATCATGTAACGTGTAGTACCCATAGGTGATCATATAACTCTAGGTGTACAGGGTCTTTTAGTTTTATATCCTTTAAAGCTTGCCCTCTGTTTGTCTGTAATTGATGGATTTGCTTGTATTGTATTGCGCCTCTGGTTGGTTCTTGATGGCATTGCCGAAGGGAACTAATTAGATGCAAAATTCTCTCTGTTCCCCATCGGGATCGAGAATAAAACCAACCTTTCGAAAAAAAAAAAAAAAAGAGCAAGACACACTTCTTACTCTTCAATTAAACTGTGCCATATGGATAGATCAACATTTAATTGATTTAAATTTTAAAATTAGTTATAATAAAAATCACAATATTAATTACTGCATTAATTATATTAGTATGTTTTCTCTTTTTAATATTTTTTTCTCTCCAACTCTTCATTTCTTTTTAACCTTCCCAAAATTTTATTCTTTCTTATAAGAAAAAAAAAAATAGAAGAAACACATAAGTTTTATGTTTTTTTTTCATCAACAATTTTTTTCTATTTCTCTTTATAATTGTTTTTTTTTCTAATTGTGCTTTCGTTGTTTAGTGTTTTTTCTTACGAACAAAGAACATGAGGAAAAATTGAAATAGAAAAAATACACAAAATGTCCTATTTTTTATCCACAAATTTATGTATTATTTTTTTAAAAAAATATTTTTTATTAGAATAAATGTGTACAATACTACTACTATAATTTTACAAAATTTTGTTTTATTGCATATAAAAGATACGTATGATTAATCTATAGTGAAAAATGAAATGAAATAAATTACATGCACAAATTATTTTAGTATCCAAGTTCATCCAAATATTTTTATTTTTGTATTGGGTTCAATTTTTCTGTGTTATTCGTAACTAATTTTTTAAAATCGTGCTTAATTTTATGCTATAAATATTTTTTGTGTGGTGTTTTAATAATTTTGTGCTATATTTATATTTTTTAAGTTGGATAAAATTTAATAAGTAAAAGACCTGAACATATAGTGTTAATGTAAAGAGATAATCATCTAACGAAATTTATAAATTTAAATAATTTTTTAAGTAGTTGATTTAAAGTTAGTTTCTTATTAACATCGTAATATATAATTAAATACATGTATATTTCTTTTATATTTAACATGTATAAAAGTTAAATTTAAAATGAAAACGCATTTTTTTTAAATAAAAAAAAATAATGAAGATAACTTGTGCTTTTGTACTTGTTCGCGATTATTGATGAAAAATAAAAAATTTATATAAAGATAATTTAAAAATTTATATTTTAATAGTTTAGTTCTTGTTTTTAATTATTTTGAAAATAAATAAGTAATTTAAAAATAACTAAAAATAATAACTAAATTATTGAAATATAAAATATAACACTTTATTAAATTTTCAAAAAAACATAAAGAAAAATTTGATAAATTGTGTTGCTAAGAACTTGAAATTAAATTAATTTATTTTGATGAACAAGATAACATAATTAGAAGTTGAATAAGAAATTAAAGAAAGAAAAATAGGAAAGAGAGAATAAGAGTTAGAGAGAGAATATACTATAATTAATACATGTAATTAATATTTTATTTTTATTACCATTAATTTTAAATTTTAAATTAATTAAATTCAGTCCACTTGACATGATTCAAGTGGAGAGAACAAGAAGAGTGAGTTGCTTCCGGAATAACTAATAATTTCTCATTAAGTTATATCTAATTATATGACAAATTGATAAATATCAACTTAATTTTTTCAACATGCAATATATGATTAGATAAAAATTCAATCTTTGACTAAGTCAAAAATTATAATTAAACAAATTTATTCAATTTTAATTATGATCAAAATTTACAATTAGATAGATATTCTCAAACTCCATATGTTATATATGTGCATTATCTTCAAGTTGATCAAGTTATACCACTTGTAACTCTAGCATTTGTTGACTAAAAAATCAAAATAAGAATTTTGCTCCTAAGGAGCATAAACACAAAATATAAATATTGTGGATTTTCTGTTTTTCTTTTGTGAAAATTTAATAAATAAATTAATGATTAAAAAAAACTTGTGAGGCAATCTTTCTTCTCAAATCCTCTAAACTAATATAATCATTAACAAACTAAAAGAATGACTAAAAGAAGACTCAAGTAAAACCCTAACTCTAAATTCACAGTTTTTTCTTAGAAGAAATGTCTAACTTCTTTTCTAAGAACCATCTTTCATTGGTTGTAGTTGTTTTATTATGATGCTCTTGCACAGTGCCCAGGTTAGCAGTTGCCGCATTTTCTTTTTTCTATTTGCTTTGAGTTTTCTGTTTGAAAGTTTGAGTGGCCAATATGGATTAACCATATCATGAATTTAATTTTTTCTATATATACTTTTTGGGTAAGAAATTTTTTGATTGATTTAAACATAATGTTGTATGAGAAAAAAAAAAAAAAACAAACATAATGTTGTGTCTCTAACTTCCTTATTTTAAATGAAAGTCCATTATTAATTGATTTTTGTTTTTGGTGACCGCCATTGTTAATTGATTAGCATACAGAGAATGTTTCTTAGACTTTTATATTACGTTATTTATGCCTGACACTCATTCTACTACTTTAATTATTAATCAACCGTGGCCTTCATTTCAACACTCAAAAGCATGTTTCATTCTAGAATTAAGTTAGCAAAAATGCTTGGAAGACCAGAACATTATTTTATTTTATATATTTTTTAATATTAAATATAATGAATAATTAATTAATTAATTATAAATATTACGTACATAAAACTGTAAATGTTAATAAAATAACTTTGAGTTATTCTCTATGTATGGTAGGTGTTTAATTGACTGTTACTTTTAAAATTTTAAATAACATCAGGAGTCAATATATCAATAAGGAGTCAATATATGATTACGGATAATAACTCATATAAATTTTAGATGATAACTTAATCTTGGATATATGAGTTACGTATAAATTTTGAAAAATAACTTAATTATTGGCTCCTAAGGTTGGTTCTGTAGCATTATTCTTTCTCTTAATATATAAGTTTTTATCAAAAGAAAGATTGATAAAAAGAATAAAATAAATTCTAAAACTTAAAAATTTAATTTCTTTACACTAATATACAAAGGAATATAATCTACCATACACTAATTTTTTTTCCTCATCTATCCACTACTGAAATAGAACAAGAAGCTCTATTAAGCTCATCATGAGGAAGAAGAACAACATCATTAACCATCATCATCTGATCCTTTTGAATTGGGAAAGGATTATTATTATTAGTAGTAGTGTTCTTATTAACAACCCTCCCTCTTACCCTCTGTTGTTGCACCACAAGCAACGAAGCCTTTGTCACAAAATCCTGTGATGCCAGCATGTCCCCAATTGTCCCTAACTCAGGACACTCACTCCACTGATCATGCCCTTGAAGCAGAACACATTCAGGGTGTTCTCTTCCCACCATCACAAGGTCAAAATAGTCAATTATCCTCCTTATGCAACAACTCATCTCTATGCCATCTTTAACCACTTCATCCATCACCTCAAAGTGCCGGTTCCCGGCGTTATAGTATCTGTACTCGTCCACAAGGTCGCTGTCGCGCTTCCTCTCCTTCGAATTCTCCTCTCCGAAGAGGAGAAACCGGACGAGCGTCACGTGGACTATCTCGTGCCGGGCCATTCTTGAGCTGTAAGCAAGAGCCTCAGCATCATCAGCGCCACCTATGAAGAATACTGCTACGTGGTATGTTGTTCTAGAGACTAAGAGTGATGAGGATCCGCACAGGATTCCCCGGTCGACGAGGATTCCCACGGAGCACGGGGCTTTTTCGAGGACTCGGGCGTTCATGATCTGCATTGCTCTGTTCATGACTTGAACTGTACCGTCAATCTCCCAACGCTTGTGGAACGGCATGATTAGAATGTTGGCTCTTTTGTCAAGTGCTATTCTACAGACATCGTCGTGCATTGTTTCGAAGTTGGAGGTGGATGAGAAGGATTGAACTGATGCATATCCTTCGTTCTGCTGTGCATATTGCTTCAATGCATTCTCTATTTGAGTTGAGCTGCATGGTTCTGACCTACGTTGTGTAAACAAAAATACAATATTACACCGCACTTGGTAACCAATAAAAATTCAGTCAATATCAACTAACAATTCAAAAAAGTTCAATCTCTCTAAGTTTCGGATGATCTGTTTTACTAAGTTTCGAATGATTTCATTCACTAAGTTTCCGATGTTCTGTTCACTAGTTTTAAGATTATCATTTTACTAGGTTTCGGATGATCTATTTCACTAAGTTTTCGATGCTCTGTTTACTAGTTTTCAGATTATTATTTTACTAAATTTCGGATGATCTGCTTCTAAAAAAAATTGACTAGTTGTTGGTTCTTCTTTGTTAATTGCCCATACTTTTTCATTTCAATAATATTCAAATTTCATCTCGACACGTTTAAGAAGTCTAATAGAATAATTTGAAATGCATATATGCATATGATGGTTGCATTTGAGAGTTAAAACAAGACACAAATATAGATATATAAAGAGCCATACAATCATAGTTATTAAATCCATACCGGACGGATTAGATCGAGGAAAATACCGATGAATCGGATGATGTGATTGATTTGGTTTGGTTTGGTTTGGTTTGGTTTGATTTGATATTTTAACTGTTTAAGTAAGTTAATCGATTCGAAGATTTTTTTTTTCCTTCAAACTTTGTTCTTTTTTCAGCTTTTATGTCTTTTTTCAACTATTAAATATAGCTATCTAGTACACATGGATGAGTAAAAACAAAGTATTTATGCATCATAAGTAAAACTCCTAACCTCAATGTATCATGTTCTTGGTGAGCAACAAGAAGAGGCCTTGCTCTTCCAAGAAGCTCTACTAAGATTAATGCTATGACTCCAACCATGCTTTCTCTGCTTGCATAAGATGCTTCTATAATGTTCATCAGTGTAGGGATGTTTTCGTTGTTGTGAATGCAGATCATGACCCGAAGCTCCGAATCCCGCCTTGTGTGCAGAATTGTGCATCTTCCTATGGAATGGTATTGTTCTGAAGGATCATATAACATCTTTAGAAGTGGAGATATGATAGCATTTACAAGCAAAATTGATACCACCATCAAAGAGAACTCTTGCTCCGTTAGTAACTGTCATATAGAGAAGAGCTGCATTATTTTAATGAATTAAAATTAAATTCTTTAGGTAATGTAAGGATTAGTGTTTTATATCATATCTAAACCATTTATTATATCACAGTTTCTGCACATGAGAAGATGATATTATGAATCCTTAGATGATTCAGTCAAATCTTTTAAAAGTTCACAAAATCATCTTCACCCGAAGAATCTTCATGAAAGTAGCTAGCAATGCAACAAAATAAAGACAAAAAAGAAAAGGTGGTTGAGTGAAAATACCTTGCTACCCTTCCACATATTGTAAAGGGTAAGTTCTGCTATGCCTCTAGCATTCAGAATGAGGCCAATCATACAACATTCTTTCATGGACATGTTATTACTATAATACCCTGGCAACATAACAGCACCAATCTTTGCAATGGAAGACACAAACACCACAACACCAACAACCCAAAAGGACCTGAAGCTGATCCTGAACACATTAGTTTTCAGTCCACTAACAGCAAGGTAGATTGGATAAAAGAATCCATGACATATAGTCTCCATTTTCGCCATCAAAGCGGTCCCCATCGGCGGCCCTTCCGGGATTGCCAAGCCTAAGAGTATCGGCCCCATAACAAAATGTTGTCCAATAAGCTCACTGAGGAATCCGGCCATCAAGACAAAGATCAAGATACAAACTATGTAGAATTCGTCGACCGGCTTCCCTTCGGATCGCTTTAGCATCCATATAACAGCAGGCCTCATCACATAAATTATAAGAACAATCAATGCTGCAATGGACAGAATTATCCAAACCAAGGACACAATGTTGCCACCCTTGTTCTCCAGTTTCGCAAAGATGATAACTATCAAGGAGAAGCTACCAATGTCTGCAGACATCGCAGAGGACATGGCTAGACGGCCGATGTCCGTGTTAAGGATCTTGAGCTCTGTCAAGAGGACAGACACAACTATGAACACTGTCATGGCTTGTGACATGGCTATGACTGGGAGAGCTTCTGAGAGGCTTTTGTCCATGGAAACATACTTCTTTAATACAAATGACAATCCACCTGAGATTACCAAGGTGATTAAGAATGTGGAGAGACCAATGGATATGGCTTGTTTCTCTGTTCTTAGCATTGTGGCAAGGTCCATCTTGACGGTTACTATGAAGAAGAAGAACATTAGGCCAAAAGATGCAAGTGTTTCAAGCACCATTGCACCTTTCATTGGGAACAAAGCATTTGCCAGTGACTTCTTTTGTCCCAATACTGATGGCCCAAATATCACTCCACCCTGTTAACAACCATCATTTCATTTTGTTAGTAATGCCGTTATATGAAAGAATGATATTGGAAGAAAGTTAATGAATGAAAGCTTACAAGAATCTGTGAAACAAGGGAGGATTGTCCTAATGGCTTGAGACAAACCTCAATGCACTGAGAAAGCATGGTGATCAAAGAAAGCTGCACAAACAGAAGAGAAGTTGGGGAATCTAGAGGGTTGCCTAAGTGCCAAACATCCTTGTAACCATAGCTGTGTGGATTTTGGCACACCAATATTGTCCTATTCACATCCATGCATATATGTAATAAAGGAGCATCAATTGGTGATGAATGTGGCAAGAACCTAAAAGGAAAAAAAAAAAAAAAAACAACTAAAAAGATGATGATTAAAGAAACAAAGCGTTTTGTTGTTGTGAATAGTGTTTGAAATGTAGAGAGGAGGGAATCAGAGGCTAGCCTGGTATTTTGGACTTCAAACATATTTTAACGGTTTGCCTTCAAGTGAGGTGGTTATAGCATTCACTCACTCACTCAACCCTATTTATATACAACTTTGAATCATCTTTGACTTTGACATAATTAAGAGACCTTTTAGCAAATCCACAAAATTATGAGATATGGAGAAAAAATATATGAGCATGCAAATCTATCGTAGTCAATAATGTCAACGTTCAGTTGAATATGAATTTTATTAAAATCAAATCTAATGTAATCGGTCAAATGGTTAATTCAGTCCTCCATTAAATGTAAGAGTTTCTTTTTTTTTTTTTCATACGGTGTTTCCAATTCAACATATTAAGGTCTAATTTAAAATAAATTTAAATTCTAATTAAGGATTAGTAACCAATAAATTATAGTATATACAAATCAAAATTCGAATAAATATTAGCGGATGTAATATTTGACAATTTGGAAAATATGACATATAATGCTTGCCATCGGTTATATATAGCAAAAGAATAATGCTAGGTAATCAATAAAAATTCAGTCAGTCAATAACTTGAATTAGATATTTTATTTTTTTAGATTTTGGATGTTCTGTTTTTAAGTTTGATGTTCTGTTTATAAAGTTAATTTATAGTTATTTTAGGTTTCGAATGTTTTATAACTTTAATCGTAAATGTTCTATAAATAATAATTATGAATGTTTTATTTTTTATTAGTTGATTTATTAATTTAAAAATTATTAGTTACCTATACCTTTCAATAGTAAAAGCATGAATTATAGAAGTACTAATGATATGCTTTAATACGTGTAACTATAACCTCAATTGCAGAATGGATGAGGATCCATAGCACGAGGGAGTTTCAAGATAAGGATGTAAATATTCTATTTTTATTGTCCTAGTATTTTCTCCTTTGTTTTTTCTTTCGAGGGCATTTGCTTACAAAATACCAATTACCAAACATCTTTTAAATTTTAATATGGTTAGACTAATTATTCTAATTCTTTGGGGGTATGTACCAAACCAAGCCTAATACCATTTTAAAATTAAATTATATGAGCCTAATTCAACCAACATACTAGGAGTTGAGGAACACACTTATGAACAAGAACTATTCACATGGAAGAATTAAGCCTTCTCCAATCACGCCGAATGCAGAATATAGTGGCCAATTTTATACTTTTTTTTTTTTTTTTGACCAGGACATATCTAAAGAGTTAAATTAAAAAAAAAAAAAAAACTATGGACTATAGAAATAGAAATATAAGCAAGAAAAAAATTCAACAAAAAAGTAACGTAGATGTAACATTATAGAAGTACTATATATATTCAACCATTTTATTTGCACACTAAACCCAGCCACCAACGTATAATACATATTAAAATATAAAATACATATTAAAAATAATTAAACTACTCGTATTTTAATGTGTATTATATTTAGTGACTGATTTTGGTGGCTGTAATTTAATGTGTATTATACTCGTGAAGAAAAGGAAATAATAATAACTAAACTAGTTTGGTGGACTCAAGTTCAGTTGTTGGTGTGATTATTAGTATCATGTTCCCAAACAGCAGCATTCTTTCCAATCTTGTGAAGAACCCTCATCACTTGTTCTCTTGTAACGTTTCCCGTAACTGTTACCTTGTTCATCTCCGTGTCCACGTTATACGTTTCAATGTCTGTTAAAGTGTTAATTGTAAGGAAATATTATTATTAAAGTATGAATTAAATGATTAATGTATAAGTTGGTCAGAGTTAACAAACCTTCAATTTTCTTGATGGCCTTGAGGATCTTCTTGATGCACTCGTCACAGTGCAAACCAACTTTCAATTCCACCACCTGATTATCACAACAAACATTTTCATAGATTAGTATAGTTCAATTGATGATGAAGAAAACAAGAACTTATCCAATATTGTGGGTTTTGGCTCTTACATTTGCCATTTTGATTGAGGAAAAGTGTGAGAAACAAATGCTGAATAATATGGATAAATTCTGAGTGAGAATTGGTGTCTTAACTCTTCTTAAGGCTTCAACAGAGAGGAAAGTTGTAAATGATAAGAGGAAGAAAAAGAGCAGGGTCGTGTTTGGAACCGTGTGAAATGGAAATTGGAACAAGTATTGATTAATAGATGAACAAGATGGAATTGGATTCTTTACGGGAATTAAGGAAGCTTTTACTCTCTGCAAGAGGAAAAAGTTGAAACTTTATTCTTTAATAAAGACTTGGGGCCTCCACTTAGTGACCGAGGTTGGCAAGAGTGATATATAAATTTCAGTAACTTTTTAGTGGCTAGTTTTTTTCTTTTTTTTTTTTCTTTTTCGGTGTGATAGTTTTTCTTTTTTTTTTTTTTTTTGGATATTTAGATTTGGATATATTATATATATG
>JASCZI010151344.1:43657-56404 GCA_036250425.1 Stylosanthes scabra
ATGGAAGAAAGGTACCGAGAGGAAAATTTTGTCATGCAAATTTTTACAAATCAATAACACTACACATACACCTATATTAGCAACTAAGTTCCAACCAAGTCCCTTTTGCTCATTCTCGGCAGCCGCGTGTAATACACGCGAAGCCGCTTCGAAAAACCGTTTCGAAAACAACAATGTCTCTCCTTCTTTTTCATTTCATTTTCCATTCTGCTCCCACTTTCCAAAAACCAACGCTACATCTAAAATCGAAGCGGAATCGAAGAACACCAAAATACGAGTTCGAAGCTTACTTGAACAAAAACAAAAGGATCAAAGCGGATAAGCAAAAACAAACTATCAGCAGAAACCGGAAACGAGTACCAAAACGAAGGATCTTGAAACAAAAACAGTAACAAGTTCAGAAAAATCAAGGTTAGTGTAAAGTTCTTTCCTTTTGGTTTGGTTTAGTTAGGGTTTTGAAATATTTGCATTGTACATTCGTCTTCTCTGTGAGTATGGCTTACATTCTCTCCACATTTCCTTGTTTCGTTATTCACGAAATTGCTTGTTTATTATTCGAACTATCTACTAAATCCGTTTCGGATTAAGTGTTTAGGGTTTACGATTAAAATGACTTTGCTTGTATGTGATTCGATTCAAGTATGAAATCCGGTTTGCATTGAATTTTAGGGGCTAGGGTATTGGGATCAACATAATTTTGTTAGCTAGGGCTTACATTTTCTGCAATGTCGTTGCTTCACGAAATTGCCTGTTAACTATTCTAGCCCCAACTTTATTTGATTCGATTAAAGTATGAAATTCGGTTCGGATTAATGTGTATAATGTACTCGGTTTACAGGAAACATGGTAAAGGAAAACGTATCAAAGAAAGGGAAGGCTCTAAGCAAGTCGAGCAAACCAAGGAAGGATGGCAAGCCAAAGAAGGATGTAAGTATCTTCAATTGTTTTTTTCAATTATGTTTTTTACTTCAAAGTATTAACATCCGGTTCTCAAAAACTTGATTGCAGCAAGGTCATGAATTTAGGTGTGTACCTAAAATGGTTGCAGGGATCTTCAGCGAATGCTTGGATTCGAATCCAGAGAAAAGAGCCCTGGTGGAAGAAATAGGGTTCGGAGTTCTATCAAATCTTCTCAATTACTACTTAAAGCAGAAAGTCTTAAAGGAGCTCTTCAACTGTTTTGACATTTATAACAACATCATTCACATGGTTGCAGGAGAGGTTGAAATCACCACAAAGAAGATTAGGGATGCTCTTGGTCTGTCTTCCACAGGTTTAGATTTCTCTCCTTTTTGTTGCGAAATCTGCTTCTGCTTCCATTTATCATCCGCTTTTGCTTGTTGATGCAAATCCGGTTCTGTTGCTATTTACTATCCGCTTCTGCTTTTTGAATCAAATCTGGTTCTGTTTATTTCATAGGTACACCTTTTCCCAACAAGGTCGTGCCTAAGGAACTGAGTGATGAAGATTATGCGGTATACAAGTTTTTCCAGGGAAAAAGACAAGCACAACTGGGAAAACTCATAATGGACACACCTATTGACACAGTTGAGAACAGAAGGCTATTCATGAGAGCCTTTTAATTATTCAAACAAAAGTGCTTCCTCCTGGCCACATCCTCTGCAAATGTCACGCCTAGAGCTTACCCGACCTTATACGACGTGGAAAACACGAAGCAAAGGAATTGGGCACTGCATGTGCATATCTTCCTCCTTGAGGAGATAAAGAAAGCCAAGGAAAACAACACAAAGTCAGTCCATGGATGCTGCTACGCCATGTTGATAATTTACTTCTATGAGACTCAATTTGGAAAGAACTCGAGGGACCTTATAGCGCAGCTTTCGTGGATTTATTGGAATGGGAGGACCCTCTAGGATAGAATGAAGCAGGAAAAATGCGATGCTGCAGTAAGTAGATCCGGTTCTCATCTTATTTTCAAATCCACTTCGCTTCATATTTGTACATCCATTTCTTATCCTGTTTTCAAATCCGGTTCGTGTATCATTCTGATACTGATTTGATTCTGTGCTTCAAGGACTAGTCAGGACTGGAAAGCTGAGAGCTGAGAAAGAACGAATACAAAAGAAGAACCCGAAGAAAACGACCTCATCTGAATCTGAGTGGGAATCTGAATCTAAAACGGACTCTGAAGAATATGTTTCGGATGAATCATATGAAGATTCAGATTCTGAAGAAACTAGATCTGAGGAGCTGGTGCAAAGAAATAGAAGACCGAAACCAAATCCAGCTCAAGAGGAAAAAAAAAGCAAAAAAAAAAAGCATGAGTCGAATAATGCAACAGAAGGATTTTCTGGGTAAATCCGGTTCGCATTTTTCTTTCCAAATCGCATCAGGTTCCCTCTCCTTTTATTCTTTACTACCTAGGCAATTGTCGTATTGCTTAGCAAGTTGGATCAAGGAGCTCTTCCGAGTAATGATTTTGTTAAAAAAAGCATGCATGCTTTCACTTCTTTTCGTACTTCTCATCCCATCCCAAAAGTGCATATCAAGATACACAGGAACCCATAGATGACGATCTGCATAGAGTTCTGACAAATGTTCCAAAGAAAGTAATCATTATTATAATAAAACGAACTGGATTATATAAAAAAACATAGAACCAGAAATTATAATTAGGTCAAATGGAACGTTACCTGAAAGCCACTGATTCCCTGAGAGACCATGCTTACTAATAAAGCATTCCCAACTGGCTTCAAACTCCTCTCTTGTAAGAGATGACACACGATCTGACTCATTTCGTGTTCAATGTCTATATGTCCCTTGAATCTGTTTAATTTTTGAGGGACCTTCTTCATAATGTGCCAAATACACCACCTATGAATTGTAGTCGGCATACATTTTTCAATGGCCCTTGTCATTGAAGGACATTGATCGGTAATAATTCCTTTCGGTTGCTTCCCTCCCATACAACGAAGCCAGCAATAAAAAAGCCATTTAAAAGAATCGGTGTCCTTGTTTTCAGCAAAGTGCATCCAAGAAGAATAGAATGCCCATGATGATTCACACCAACGAAAGAAGCAAACGGCAAATCATACCTATTCTTGTCAACAAAGAATGAAAAAAAAAAGAGAACATCTATGGTTCACCGAACCGAATTTTGTGTTAACAACGAATGGAAAAATCAAAAGTGGTCTAATGCAAAATCGAACGGATTTAACTTAAGGGACGAACCTATTTTTGTTGTAAGTTGTGTCAAATGACACAACATCTCCAAAGTGTTCAAATAAAATCCTGCTCCTTGCATCAGCCTAGAGCACACTCCTCATTCTATTATCACCATCACGTAGTATCTCAAAAAAAGGTCTTCGTTCTTCTCTTTCATTCTCAATAAGTATTTTCCAAGTTCTTTTGTATCTTCTTCTTCTGTCACATTCCTTATCTCCCTAGTGATGTAGTTTCTGACATCCATTTCAATGAAGCCCAGCTCATTGTGACCGCCAGCAGTTGTCACAAACGCTTGATACGTTTGACATGGTCTAATACCAGATAGATCGTTGTTTTCTATGATACGACGAACATCCAAGCTAAGCTCCCTGTGTTATGATAACATCTGAGCTTGCTTTGGGAAGCATGGATGTGAATGATGAAGAACTACTTTTGAAATGTGCCACATTCGAGTCATCTTTATTGCATGAGCATAAATTCGTGTAGGACAGTTTGCACCACAGGTAGGATTCGTCTTCTCAACAGAAGGTGCTTCGGAAGTCCATTTCCCTTCTCTGTTACATGTTATGAGTTGATTAATAACTTCCTTTGTCTCCTTACATCTATTTGAGTTTCTTATTTTAGTAGAAAACCCTGCACGTTTGGCATACTCTTTATACAACAAACCAACTTCAGCAACTGCTTGAAATGTCATTCCAACCTTCGGAATATACTCCTCCTCGACATCACACAAAAACTGCAAAAATCATAACTCAGTAAAATAATCGAACCGAATTTATATGTAAAGAATCGAACCGGATTGTGTGCAGTAAACGAAGTAAGTTTGTGCGAGGAAAATTTGTGTTAATCAAAACCACAACAACATCTACGAGAGCTACATGATTAATATTTATTATATAACAACAATTATAAAAACAAAAAACCTCGTCTGTTTGTTCTGTTTCGTCATAAGCATCAGGACCCGTTGTCATTGAGTGAGAATTAGACAAATACAATAGAAATGAGGAAGAGGAAGAGAGAATATGATGTTAGGAAGAAAGAAGAAATAAGAATAAAAAATAAATAATATAAATGATGTGAGCAAGTACGGCGTGTTAGAGAAGCTAGACGCGATGCTTTTTCATTTTTAAAAAAGTAAGGGCGTGTGAGTGTATTTTATTTGGTTGCGCTTGGTTGCAAAAAACACTTGGTTAGCTAGAATTATTGTTTACAAATCATAGAAGTGTTCAGACCTACTACTCCAAAGTCCAAAGACAAGAAAAAAATATCCAATATTGTATCGCGCTTACCGTGATAAAGTGGAAAAAAAATTAAGAGAATCAGTGATCAAATTTAATAGATCAAAATAATTATGTGTTTTATCAAAATTTATACACATACATTAATTTAATAATTTATTATTTTTCTTTTCATATTCCTTAATTTTTTTTTACTAAAGAATTATCCATATTGTATATTATTTTTGTAATGTAATATTTTCTCTTCTCTTCTAATTCTTACTTCTTAGTTTAATATAGTATATTTTTATTTTAAAATAATTTATTTTGGTATAAATATTATATATTAAATTTATAATAATTCTAGAAGTGTATCTATTTTGATTAATTAAGTCTAATCAAGTTATTTATTTTATGCCAAATAGAAAACTATTTCGGTATCAAATTAAAGTTTATTTCGATACTATTTTTTATGATATTTGACACTAAAATATTATTCTATTTAGTATAAAAATAAATGATTTGATTGAATTTAATTGGACAAAATATGTGTATATATAATATTATCATCAAATTTAATCTTTATATACAGTTATACACTAATTCTACGTCGAATAAATCTAATTAATACTATTTATTTCAAATTAATTAAAACTCAAATTTAGAATCTTTACCCAAAATAAAAAATCAATAAAATATTAAATGAGTCCTAATCTGATTAAAAGTTAAAACCGCCGCATACACCCTTGGACCCTGGTCCCAGACTCCCAGTCAAAACTCAAAAGCAAAAGAAAGCTACCATAGACCCCAGAGGCATTCATTATCTCTTTCCTGTGCCTTCTTCATGCTTTCACCCACTTTCAACAAATTCTGACTTTCCCATAGGCCGTACCTCAACCATGGAAAATGATGAGTATCGCACACTTAAGTCTACCACCACCTTAGGAGATGTATCAGCACTTGCTCATGATCTCCTTCACTTTCTTCTTACCTCTCAGGTATATGGATGATGCATTGATGCTTCTAGAGCAGAGGAGCAATGTTAAATTTCTTATGCACTAGCCATTACTTGATGCAAAAATGTTCTATTTACTACCACCAGTTTTTGAGAGATCTGTTTGTGATTGTTTCTTTGATGCTCGTCTTAGGTACCAGAAGGGTTAAGCAATTATGTTGTGTCCCCAAAAAAAGCTCAGGCTAAATGGTATTCACTAAAAGGTTCACCCTTGACGTATAAATAAATTTTTTCAATGCAGTTTTCTGTATTATTTACAATGTTTGTGGACAAAACTGTGAAGGTATAGAAAGTTGTTAGATGCTTGGAAAGAAGCAAAACCCCTTCCCACCACATCTGAAGAAGCATCCACACTTGTCACTCACACCTTGAAGAAGCATCAAAAAGCAGATGTTGAGGTTTGCATCACTTATAATTACAAACTTGTTTTCAAATTTGTCACTCACACACACACACAATTGAGTTAAACTCTAAAATTGTCACTAAAATAGTTATCCAACAGTGTATCAAGTTAGTCTTTCGGCCCTTTTCTGTCAAGTGGCTCATTCATCACACTGATAGAGACTAATGTAGTGTACTTTTGCCAATCTCAGGATGTAGTTTGTGCAATTGGAATTTTGAGAACTATTTTAGTGTACCCGGCCAGTTTCAACACCACATTGTGGCTTACTCTCAAATTCTTTTTGTTTACATTTGTAGGGACTATTAGCATTCTATGGTCTTCCCCAACCATATACTCTTGTTGAAGATGAAGTCAAATCCCCTTCTGTCCCCAATGGAGTAAAATTTGAAATGCACACCTTGCCAGTAAGAATGACATTTCAATTCAGTCCTTTAAATTAAAGGCAAATTACATTGACATTTTATGTGATTAGGTGATATTAGATATGTGGTTAGTGTCATATTTATAAAAGAAGTTGTTCTAACTTGTTTATCCGGAGTTGATGATGTCCTCACTAGTTTGATCCGCTCCAGGAGGAGGAAACGAACTTGCAGGGGACTCGGACTTTCAAGTTAGAATTCTCTTTCAAGTGGATGTGATTAGTACAATTAGTTGAATCCCTTAAACTTTGTTAGGTCTTTTATTTATAGCTCATGCTAGGTCCTAAATATTTAGAAGTTAATGGCAAATTTTATAAAATTCAAATATAGCAAGTATCATATAACTTAAGGAATAGTCTTTTCATTTGACATGCGAGAGAAATAGTTGAATGGTAAGATATCACACTTGACCAGATCAATTGAAAAATACAATTGAGAAAATCGACTTCTTGTAACATATTTTAGGAGAGATTAGTATATACTTTCCGTGCCTAATGCCTATTTTCAAGGGAAATTGCTCCGCTTTATCCTTAAATTTAGACCATATTTAAAATCTTGCCGAAAACGTGGTAATTGTATATCAATGGATCTAGGTTGATGCAAAAGAAGTGGAAGATGGTGATGGTATAACAGTTTATGTTAGCACAGAAGATCCCAGGGAATCATCATGTGTCCCTGTGAAAGTGCTCATGGCATGGTTGCAAAAATCAGTAGCCTGTGCCCTGAAGAACGAGGCTGTGGCTGATGCATTCCATAAAGAGATTATTGATTCCGGATATCGGTTACCTCACCACTAACTCTCTCCTAGTGACTTAAATAGTTAAATGTATCTAACTTCAGATATGGTTAATTTTTTTAATGCAGTTCATTGCTTGATGATTTAGGGTTCTTAATATTCAAAATGAGGAGATTCTGGCTAAAAAGTATCGAATTCGACTAAGGTAATTATCAAATGCTGTAATATAATTCGGAAGCTTTGACTAATTTAAATCCATTGAATTAACATTGTCTGAGAGCAAAATAGGGGAATTGATGCACCAGAAAGTTCAATGAGATATGGAAAGGTAGCTAAAAAGGAACTAAGGAATGTTGTTCAAGGTAAATCTTTGAGGATCCTAGTTTACGGAGAAGATCGCTATGGTCGTTGTGTGAGTGATGTTTATTGTAATGGCATTTTTGTGCAGGTAATAAATTCATAAAATTCTATGTGGATCATTCTAGTTTTAGCTCTGTGATTGTAATATTCTATGCAACTTAGCACACATTATTTATGTTCTTGATTTGTTATGGTAAGGAATTGATGCTAAAGAAGGGTCTTGCATGGCATTACAAAGCCTATGACAAACGAGTAGAACTGAAAACAGTTAGTGCTCTGTTACTGTTCAAATTTCATTCCATAATTTCATTATTCATCAGAACCAATTCTTTCTTTTGGTTTTCCTTGTTGTAGTGGGAAAGAGAAGCTAGAGAAAGGCGAGTTGGATTATGGGCTTTGTCAAATCCTGAGAAGCCATGGAATTGGAGAAAGGACAGAAGAGAAGCAGAAGCTAAAAGCATCAAGTTTATCAGCAAATCTACCTGATAAACTCAAAACAGAAGAACCCTGTTTCTTTACCTGTTATGTTAATGAATTATATGTAATATTTAAAAACTTGATCAAGAAAAACATGTTTATAAAACCTTAAGATCAAGTAATTTTCCCTTTGTAAAGCATTTTGAGAGATGTTCTCCAAGACTTCATTAAGTAATCTATCCAAAAAAATTTGTGAAGCATTTTGAGACAAGTTCTCCAAGACTTTATCAAGTAATCTATCCAAAAAAATTTGTGAATCTATTCAAAAGTTGGTTTGCACTGTTAAAATCATGCTACAATTTGGATGTAAATGAAACAAATAGTTGAACACTTTGTCTTCACTGAACTGACAGATAAAAGTAATAATGTTTATTGAGTGCAGTTCAGTACCACAAGATACAAGAAGGGGGAAAAACGGTTAAGGATACAACTGTGGGGAAAAAGATAAAATCAACATGTCAAGGACTACAATTACATTTGTGGAGAATGAACTTAAATAGGACTACAGATACTTACAATTTGAAAGAAATTGAGGCAAGAGTTAGGTAAGAAATGAACCATTCATTACAACATATAAAATTAGGCTGTGTATATCAGAATACTATAATGTCCATTGTTGAGATCAAGTAACTGCAAAAATAATTAGAATCCCATGTTAGAAGGGGGCGAAACAAAAAAGTTTTAAAAAAATGATCCTAATAAGGATATTAATGCTGCTGGTAGTTTAGAAGTATCCCAAGAGAAGTCAAGAATAGAAGTAAATCCAATCATGATCTAGAGTCTAGATTCTAATCGGCAGACACTTATCCTAAAACCAACCATAAAGCATGTGAACCAGTTAATTTTGTAACTGATCAAAGCCTAAGAATGGCTATGGATTTGTTATTGTTGGATCAAGTGCTTATACTAGGCCAAAAGTTATACTTGTTTGTAATGGTGCAACTTTATTTCTTTATAGTTTCCCGGAACCGCATCTAGTAATCTATTATAAGGCTACATCCATTACAGGTGCTATAAAATAATTAACACTTTTTGCCTCTGAAATAAATTGCAAATAAGTGTGATTAATACGTGGAGCAATGCGAATTAGAACTCAATATGCAGTTTTCAGGAAAAACAGGAAAGAATACAAAACTGTTCTAGTCTGAATAAGCTATACAATAAGGCTTACACTCTTGACATTTTGGTGTAAGTTATTATAACACATTGAAAATGAACAACAAAACAACACAACTAAGAAGATGCAGCTCTGAAATAGAGCAGTGATTGTCAGTTAACATGGTTTAACTAATTTTGGGATGCTATAGTGATTGTCATATGCTTTATCATCATAAAATTGAAACTCATTCTCATAACTCATAATTAATAAAGTTAAATCATTACCTTGTACTGCAAATTAGCCACAAGATTTCTCTTTGATCTCTGGTTCACATGAATCTGAATCACTCGCTCTGTAGCCTGTACATTAACAAAGCAGAGAACAATTAGGAAATATATCGGTTCAATATCTCAATTCACAAGAGATGCTGAATTACCTGGACGTTTTTCGCTTACTTTCCAAACTGAGCTTCGAATTCTGGACACTCTACTAATCCAAGCATGCCCCTGTGGACCAAGTTGCAAGTGTGGAACAGTAAAAATCATAAACCATAAGTCAGAAACATGGAATAGCAAACAAATTATATATATTCAGACTCAACTTGATTGCCAAAAACCACATAATGGAACTAGGAAAATAAGAAAAAAGACAAGAATTCGGATGCAGAGTTCAAATTCAAAAATCACAAACACCAATCTGATATAACATCTTCCAAGTTATGGAACCTATCAACCTACGCTCAATCACAGCTTCATTTCCAATTTCACAAAACTCAGCTTCATTACATAATTTACCAATCATGATACCTACACAAAATTCACCGCGTTGAAATTCAAAATACACACTGAAAGTATGCGAAACAATTCATTGATTTTTGGCATGCATGTGCCATTTTTTATAATCTAAATCATGGAATGATGATAAGAAACAGAATCAAAGTGCTGATAACAACAATTACACACTAAAACCCTTAGAATGTGAGTCTAATTGTGCCGTTAACAAATTCAAACATTCATTGCACATAAGTAGAATCAATTAAACAAACAAAAATCAAAAGCGAACCTTCTTAGGGTTTCTAGAAACGCCATAGCCAGTGTAATACATCTGTCCAACGAGAACCTGCATGTTGGCGTCGCCAGCCTTGGCCTCCTTGAGAGTCTCATGGAACCACCGCTTTGCACAGTCGGCAACCACGGCGGCGAGGGGCGTCCGTTGGTGGTGCTTAGAGGGAGAGGGAGAGGGAGAGGGACAGGGAGAGGGAGAGGGTTTGGGTAGTTGCGTCAGCTTTGGGGCTTGGGATTTTGCAGATGACACAATCCGCGTCAGATCTTGCAGCCTAGCCGCAGATTGGAATGATTTGCCCATGGCAGAGGAACAAAAAATAGAGTGATGGTTGTGATGGACTTTTTTTTTTTTTTTCTTTATTATTATTATTATTATTATTATTATTATTTGTTTTCATGTGAGAACAGGTTAGGATAGAGATTGAGAGTGAACAAGTTCGTCCCTGGAAATTTAGAAAAACTTGAATGCTTTCCACTGTACTACAACACAAGGAGGTGCCAACACCAAAATTTTTATTTATTTATTTATATTTGGAAAATGCTAATTCCAAAGTATTAGGGTGCCTTTTTTATAGAGATTGAAACTTGAGGACTGAGACTCGCCGAAAGATTTGAGATTGAATTAAGTTTGTTATTGTATTTGGTTTAAAACTTACTATTTGATGGAAGAATAACAAAAATTAGTATTAAAAATTTTAAGGTTGAATTAAGGTATTTGAATAAAAAATGTTTTTAAAGTTTCAGTCCCAATCCTCAATTTTTTGGTCCATACTATTTAGAGGTATTATTCTGGGGACTGAGATTGAAATTTTAGTTCCAGCCTGTGTTAATCAAACAAATATTGAGTTTCAATTTCTCAGTATCAGTCCGAGTCTCCGAAACCAAACGCTCCCAACTAACTTGGAATATCTATTATCTATTATCTATCTATTTATTATCTATTATATAATATTAAAATCGAATTTATATACGTAATAATGGAGTGTTGACATAACACACTCCTCAAAGTATTTCCCAATATATTTCCCTTAAATCATTAAATCAAATTAATTAATAAATTAATATCACTTATTAATATCAAATCTGACAATATTTATCTATCTATTAAAATATAAGAAGAATAGGGCACAAGGTTTAGCGCTCGCCATTTGGAGATCCTCTCCTGTTAACATGTGTCCATCGCTGAATGATCGCTTAGTGTCTGCGGACAATTGATTGATCAGTGTCAGGTCCAATAAATTATTAACCCTATATAATTATTAAAATTATAATTAAATTAAAATTAAAACAACAACTAATAAAATAGCAACTAATTAGAAATTTTAAATTCAAATATTCCCTCAATCAAATTTCTGATTTGCTTTTGAAATTTTAATTTGAAAACACACTATCATTCAAATTTAAAATTAAAAAACATGCTATAATTTTGGGATTTCAAAATAATTATTCGAATTTGTAATCAATACAGACTAAAATTTATATTATAAATACAAATACGGGAGACTTTCATTTGTTATCTGCGTTTTATGGTTTTATGCTATTCATTCTCTTCCTTTTTTATTTTGTCTTTGTCATTGATTTTATGTTGATAATTTTACCAATTACTCAGAAGTAATCATGATTTGAATCATTACTCAGATTTGCTAACTTTTGGGACACTCTCAGATGCTTTCACCTCCGTCTCGATACCAGATTTATGTAAGCTTCTCACATAATATTTTATTCAATAAAAACGAATAATAAATAAATTAATCCATTTTTATTTTTCCGAATCAAATCACTGCATCTGCATATACTACACCAACCTAACTGGAATGTGATTTTGATATCATGGGTTGTTAAGCTTTTTTTTTTTATTTTCTTTTTGTTATCCGTGCCTTTTTAATATATTATATATTTTGTTGTGTGAAATAAAATAAACAAATAAATAAATAAAATATTTGGATGTTTTTGGGCTGTGAAGGATTCCTCTGATTGGAGAGAAGGAGCTTGATTTGCACGTCCTGTACCTCGAGGTTACCAAGAGAAGTGGCTATGAGAAGGTGGGGTCCTTCTTTATGTACAATCTCTGTAAAACGCATTCCCACTACTACTGACGATTTGAAGGAGATTACTCAATCTTAAAAATGATTTGAGAGAAACAAATGTCATTAGAATTTGGATAAATTATAATTTAATTTTGTTTACTGTATTGTTTAGGTTTGGGCATTATGGGGTTGAAGTGATTTTTTTTTTTATTACCAACAAATTTTTTTAGTAGGATGAGTTTTTAGATCCACTTCCATGTACATGTACTGATTCTTCTCTAAACAACATATAGAAGTGTTATAAAATTGAAGCTATAGTCGAAGCTATAGTAGAACTAAAGCTATATAAAAGAGAATATAAGAAAAGGAAGAGAGAGAAAGCTGTAGAGAGCAAGTATTAGAAATTCTTATTGATTTCTGGATATGAAAAACTTATGAAATCATAGCCCTATTTATAGTAAAAGATTTACTATTACATGAAAAGGAATGAACGGCTATGATTCATTTACTATGCAACATAGTAACTTGATTAGGAATGGACGGCCATGATTTATTGGGTTACTATGCGGCATAGTGCCGCATAGTAACCGGCGGCTCAATAATTCATAACACTCCCCCTTGGACGTCCATTACGGATCTGCCTCATTAAAAACCTCGTCAAGAAAAACCCTGTGGGACAAAAACCTGACTGAGGGAAAAAGAGTATGATATCCTGTATGATGAGCACTGCCTCGTTAAAAACCT
>JASCZI010151345.1:0-13313 GCA_036250425.1 Stylosanthes scabra
AATGGAAGGGACTTCCAATAACTGAAGCTAGCTGGGAAACTCGCGAAGATCTGTGGCAATTCAAAGATCACCTAGAGCGCTATCATGAGCAAAACGCGACGAGGACATCTGCGCAATAGGTGGGGGAGAATGTCACGGTAAATTTTAGAAGGTTAATTTTAACGGTATTTAAATAGTATTTTGGTGTATTTGAGAATGCTCTGGATGTTTCCGGAATGTTCTAGAATGCCCCGGAAGGTCCCGGAAGACCCTAGAATGCCCTAGAAGGCTCTAGAAGGTCATAGAATATTCTAGAAGAGTATAGATATATGTAGAAGAATAAGGAGTGTAATAGAATAATCTAGAAGTGTTTGGAGAAGTATGGTAGGTTAGATATTTGTAATGAAGGTTCTGGACACTTGATCTGGACCGTTGATTAGATTTAATCCTAGCCGTCCATTAGGGAAGTGGATTAGTATAAATAGGGGTGAGAGTTTGGAGTTTGAGAGTGTGAGTCATTTGTACAAAACACTTGTATAAGTAAAGTGGTTTCCACCAAAGCTTCCATCTCTTGTGTTCTCTTATATTCTTAGCTTTAGTGCTAATATTGAGGGTTAGGCTGACTTGATCTTAGCTCAAGAGGTTGAGTAAGTTCAAGTGCCGGCACGGTAGCGTTGGAATGTGTCCAAGGCCGTGACACCTAGCTCCGCCCCTAGCTCCTAGGGTCTTCATACTTATGTCCAGGGAAAAATACACAAGCAAGCTCATGAATAATTGTATGAATTCACATGGAGCTGTAATTAATGTCTCCTCAATGAAGACTTCATCATCCTATATTGAGCCTAACTAAAACCTACCTTTTGCTTGTATTTAGGCATTTTAGAATTACAAATCTAATATTAAGACATTGTGATTCATCATGGGCATTTCTGTTTAAGAAATCTAGATATTATCTCAATCAACATTAATATAAATTATTTTAATCTACTGACTATTGTATAATTATCTCAAATATAACGCATAATAAACAAGGAAAAAAATAATAATCAACAAAAGCCCAAAAAAATTTAAAAAATATGAAAATGTTGATGCACTACCTGAGAAGAGGATAAGAGAAGAAATGCACAAAACAGACAGAACTCTATGCAAGAGACCAGAAGATAAAGAAGAAAAAGAACTAACCACCATCACATGACCGTTGGACAAAATCAACGGTGCAGAGAAAAAGAGAGGAGGAATTCGAACAGAACACGGGGAAGACGAAAACCCACCACTGGTCGGGAAGCGCCGCTGTTGTCAATCTCCGATGGAGGAACGGCGTCGTCGACAGGCCATGTTTCACCCAGCTACTACGCAAAGCAAACGTGCGGAGGAGGGAATATGTGCCGATGTCAATAAACGGAGAAGGAGAAGTGAGAGTACTAAGGATTTGAGTAGGGTGTAAATTGAAATTAGTCAAAATGCTTAGAAAATTATATAAATTACAACAAATAAAAGCGTGTCAAGTTTATAATTAATTTTGGAAGAGACACCAGTGCCCTTCTCATGGAGAGGGGCACCGAATCCTCAGCCAACTAACATTACCTCGGCTCTCCAAGCACGAGATAGGTCAAACTTTTGTTTTCCGTATATTTCGAGTTTTGTAAGTTTGAGATACGCGTTTAGTTTATTTTTGACTTGCAGACCCTCGAAATAGGTAATAAATACCTAAAAATATAAATTTCTGTCAACGTATTTATATTGGTAATTTTGCCATTTTTTATTTATTTATAAAAAAATTAACATTTATTATGTCCAATTAAATCTAACATAGTTATTTATTTTATATTAAATAGAATATGATTTCAATATAAATCTATTATATCTATTATTATCTATTTATTATATAATATTAAAATCTATTATATATATTATCTATTATCTATGATTAAAATTGTGTGTATACACTTAATGATAGAGAATTTTTCTGAAATAAAATAGAAAATATTATTTCCCAAAACAAATCTTTATGTCTTTAATTACTAAGATCATATTTTTTTTATCTATCTATCTATCTATCTGTTTAATACCTAAAATTAATTAATAAATTAATATCACTTATTAATATAAAAATTTGTAACTTTTTATTCTAATAATATTATATTTTAATTACAGTAATTATAGAGGAACACATAAACATGCAAAATATATGCTACCTATACATTTCTTTTCACGCGCCCTAAAAAAATATTTTATCTCGTGAAACGCGCATCTTCTTCTTCCTCATGCTCATCTGATTCATTCTTCTTCTTCTTCTTCTTCTTCTTGTTTTTCTTTCGTCGTTTTTTCTTCTTCCTTCTTCCTCTTCATCTTCCTCTTTTCTTCTTCTTTCTTCTTCTTCCTCTTCATCTTCCTCTTCCTCTTCTTGTTCTTAAATAAAGCAATTGGAGATTCATAAATTCTGAATGTGTTTACGTGTTTTTTAGGTTTTAATTTATTTGAATACTCTTATTGTTCTTGTTATTTGATTATTTATTTTGAGGTTTATTTCATTCTGTAAATTCTTTATTCATGTTGTTTGATTGTAAATTATGAATTGGTTTTAACTTGGACGAGCAATTCTTTATTTCATTTTCTATAAATTTTTCTGTTCATTTGTTCCATAAATTTTGTTCATTCAATCTATATTATCTGTTCAATTGTTGCTCTGTATTTTTGCAGTTTTTGTTCTTATTGTTGAATTGTTTATTTTTAGGTTCAATTCTGGCTCTGTTCTTGTTATTGGATTATGCTCAAATTGATTTAAGATTCTGCTCAAATTGTTTCAAGGGTATGTCCAATTGTATATGTTCGTGATATATTGAATTCTACTCAAATTGATTTAGGATTCTGTTTTTGTTTCTTAAATGTTGAATTTATGTGTGAGTTTTCTTTTTGGTTTGAACTTGATTTAGGTTTTGGTTTTGAGTATTTAGGATTCTGCTCAACACTTTTTTAAATTCTGCTCAAATTAATTTAAAATTCTGTTTGTACATCTTACATGTTGAAGAAGAAGGAGAACAACAACAACAACGTAACATAAAAGAAGAATGAGGATGAGGAAGAAGAAAAGAAAGAGGCGGAGTATGAAGTGGAGGCGGATGCAGAGTATGAAGTGAAGGCGGAGTACAAAATGGAGGCAGAGCGGAGATGGAGTTGGAGGCAGTGCAGAGATGGAGGTGGAGGCGGAGATGTAGGTGGAGGTGGAGGTGGAGGCCATGATAGAGGAGGAGAATAGAGAGAATAAGAGGAAAAAACCACAACAGCAGTAGCGTTGTGTGCGTGCGTGCCTGCGCGGGTGGTTTTTTGGTTTTGCATGAGAGAGTGAGAGTTTATGGCCGTGTATTTCACGCACCATGTTGAGAGCGAAATAGAAATGCATGTTTACTTGTTCACATAGTAGAACTGTTTTAATTAAACTATAAATACCATTTTAACATTTTACATCTTTAATATTAATATTAATGTCAATTTAAAATGACGTATTTTGTTTTTAAAATAATATTTATATAATTTTTTACGGGAATATGCTAATAATAATATATCATGTAGTGATTTAATTTAAAGCATATAATTAAGGTTGTTGATCAAACGCGTTTGCCACTTAAATCTATTTTATTCATGGGATACAATTTTTCGATTTGGATCATTTATGGCCAATCCAAAGGGTTAAACGGGTTAGCCTTTTTTATTTATTTTCGAAAAAATTAAATTCTAATTTTAGACTCTAAAAATAAAAATTTGGATAAAGATGCTTTTTTTAAAAAAAATAAAACAATAAATCTAGCTGACCAAGTGATTTTATCAATCAAGTGGTTAATCAAGTAAATTCCAACACGCGCTCTTTTCCCTTAATATAACGTCAACCAAGTGTTTTAACCAAGTAAATAACCAAGCAAATCTATTTCTTTCGGTTTTTGGTCTTCTTAGCTTGATTTGCGTGATTCATCGTCGTTTACATCTTCCTCTGTTGTTAGATTTCTGTTTATGTGCAATGTTGCTTTCTATTTCTGCTCATTATTGTTTCATATTTTTGTACAGCAACAACAACAACAGCAGGAGCAACAACAACAACATCAAATATAAAACAGAGAAGAAGAAGAAGAAATATAAAACAGAGAAGAAGTAGACGATGTCGATGAAGGAGGACGAGGAGAAATTGAATATTTGTGAATTTGAAGAGTGGTGGTGAGAGATGGAGAGTGGTTGGTTACGTTTCAGAAAGTAACTCTCCTAGCGCGTGTAAACACGCTTTTTCTGTGAGAATGATGGTGTTATTTGTAAGTTACTTGGTTAACCACTTGTTTTGGTAAATCACTTGTTCAAATAGCAAGATTGAAAATAAAAATCTTTAAAATATGATTAAATTTTAGGCTCCACTATGTTAAATTTTTTTGAAAAAATTCAAAAATAAAATAAAATGGGCTAGAAAATTAGCCTACGAGATGTCCTGTTTAACAAGACATTTTTCCTAGATTAATCTAACTCATCCATTTAGCCTGTGTTTGTAACGGGCCTAATTTTTTGGGGAAAAATACGTCCGTTAATGATTGTTTGGGCTTGTCCGACAGGTTCGATCCATTTTAATGGCTCTAAACATAATCCATTTATATATCCTAAGATAATCAATTCATTTGATTTTTTTAATCAATTTTTCGTATGAGAACACGTCATTGTGGACGTTCGATAAACAGTGGTTATAGATGTTCGATTTTTTCTTGACTCATTTGTAGGTGGAAAAATATTGGTTACCTATTTTTCTTAAATAATTTGTTTAGGTAATAACTTGCCAAAAATATTGTTTGTGAGTTAATTAGAAATTTGAGTTACACTAGTTGAATATGAGGACATTCAAATCAAATCCTAGAGTAAATTATAATCGTAGAAAACAGTTTGATTATTGTATATTGAGTAATCTATTAATTATTTTGTCAAAATAAGAATAATTTTTAAACAACACTTACTTACGATAACTACCCTTAGAAACCATTTTATACAGAGAACCAAGTTGATTCCAACTCAAATACTCAATAAAAAAACTTCTTATATTAGTTGAGAAAAAAATAAAAATAAAAAAATAAGAAGAAGAAAAAAAAGAGAGGAGGAGGAAATACATGAGAAATACACCAAACATTACTCTTTTTATATATATGCTATATTGCTTTATATAGATCATGTCTTGCAGGACACAGGAAGCATTGGAATATACCTATGTAAACTAATAAGGACCTCATTGCATGATTATCCGCTTATCCCCGATTGGATGTTGTCTGCTTAACTAGCTAAAGTTTCTGAACAAATCCAACTCACGGTTCTGTTCTTTATGCTAAGGATGATGCTAAACTCGAAGGCTAACTAGTTTTTCTAAAGCTCCATCAAGTTAGGCAGTAAATGAAAATTTTCATAAGCCTTGCTCTAAGCAAATAGGCTTTCAGCTGAGTGAAGCCAAAACTAGTGCAGAGAAGAACCTCGAAAGTGGGAGCGTAACCAGGGATGGTTGATCATTAAACTTGAATCAAGGGCAGTCCTAGTCATGAATTCAGTAATTCCAGAGAAGAAATCCATAATGATGAATTTCAGCGCGTGTGGATAATAATGAGAAACCTGTATAGAACAAGAATTGATAAATTTTACTGTTAGAAGCATAATGAGAGTATCATACAATGACTACTTCAATATTATAAACTAGAATATTTGTTTTATAAAAGATGAAACTTCATCAATTGAATTTTTTACCTTGCAGTTTGGAAACTCAAGTTTTGTATGTTATGCCTTCAAAACTAGAGACGAGAAATTCTATTGCTGTTACTCATATAAATGGATGAAATGTATGTGATGTGATGTGCCAAGCACTCAAAAGACGCTTTAAAACCACAACATTTTAGATGTAATCAAATGTAACTAGATTATTGAAATGCAATCAGATATTTGATTTTTTTCTTCTCAAGCAAAAGAAGTGTTTGCTGTTTGCATTGCCCTAAATATGATCACTTTTCTTTATATATGTCTGTATATAGGAAATTGAAACAGGGCTCCCACTATGAAAAAATAAAAGCCGGCTATTTTTTTATATATAATGTCAGTTATAATGACAGCTAAAAGAATATAATCTCTTATATTTAAATTTTTTTTTATCAAAGTAATAATAGTCTTTGAATTCTTTTTACAATTTTATCTTTTAGAATTGTTTTTATATTAGTCTAAATTTTCGGTACACTTTTTTCAATAATTAACACATTTTAAGAAATATATTAAAATGTGAAAATCATAAATTAGTTTTTTTTTTTGATAAGAAAATCATAAATTAGTTGAAGATAAAGCAAACACACATTTTCTTCTACAAACGAGAGAAAATGATGTAATTATGTAATCTAACGTTACTTATCTCAGTGAGAATGAGATACAAATTGATTCACCTCGTTCCCACAAAGACCCAGATATGTGTAAATAGAGCTCGTTTTCTGTGCAAACGAGATCGGAAAAAAGACAAAATGATCATCCTATATAAGGAGGTTTGTGACTCTTGGTTTTCAAACTTCACACTTCTTCATTCTCTTATTTCTCAGGATGATATGCTGCAATGATTGGTTATGTATTTGTTAGAGTAAGCTCCATATGTTCTCACATATATATGAAACTGTGACAGAGAATTCATCTGTTGAAGGAAGTCTTAAACTCGAGCATACCAATGGATTAAGGCATGCCAAAGCTTCAAATATCCTTTATTTAACACTGAATTAAACTGTTTGTGTTCATCTGCATAATCATCACTATTACTATTTATTCCTCTTCAAAATTGTGGTTACATCCTACAGTGCTAAGCTTTTCTTTTGTCTCCAGGTGCCTTGACAAAGCTGCAGTGAAATCAGATATAGAAATAGGCATGAGGAAGTAACAAATCCTTGGAGGCATAGAGGAATTATCTTCAGTTCTGTGTACGCTCAAATGTCCTCGTTGTTCCTTGAACAAGGGAAATTGATGGACATGACTATTGGTTCTTTCAGAATTCCCGCGGCATCCCTTCATCATTTGGGTTCTCATTTATGATCGAGTGATTGTAAAGTTGCTAGACACTTCACTGGCATTGCAAGAGGCTTCACAGTGTTCCAGAGAATGGGAATTGGCCTGTTTCTCTCCATGACTTGCATGTCAGCTGCAGCTATATTAGAGAGCAAGAACATGGATTACAAATAGCACAAGAACATGGATTGGTAGATGATGTTTCTGTCTCACTTAGCATACTAGCAAGTATCTCAATATTTTCTGTTAGGTGCTGTAGAAGTGTTCAACTTTATAGGACAGCATGAGTACTTCTACAAGGAAGCGCCATATAGGATGCGAAGTTTCTGCAGCGCATTGGCGCTTCTGGCAAATTCACTGGGAAATTACCTAAGTTCTCTGGTTGTCACAATTGTTGCTAAACTCACAATTACCAGATAATTTGAATCAGGGCCATCTTGATTACTTCTTCTGTCTTCTAGTTGCACTTAGTTTCTTAAATATGTTGGTGTACATTGTCTATGCTTGAATGTACAAACAGAAGAAGGCTTATAACAGGAATGTTCCTCAAAGGCTTAATTAATTTCTGATTGGTTGAATTCTTAAGAGATGTGCTGATACTAATCTTAGAAGTGAAACACTATTGCTAAAGTTGTTGTTTGTTGTTTACAACAAAAAAAAAATTGTCAAAAGTAGTTAAATTTCATTTTACACTATATTGCCAACTGAAGAAGAAGGTCTGAAGTAGAAGCTTTATATTCGAAGATATGGAGGTTCCTATCAATCCAAAGCTTCGAAAGGATCGTAGTTGACAAAGCGCCCTTCTTCCGACTCTTTGGACTGCAAAGGAGATGCTCCATTAGATGCGCCCACCTTTTCCAAAATTCTGGGTAGTCTCCGAGTCCAGAGATAGAACGAAGCTCCGATTGACTCCATACATCCGAAGGGGCAAAGAACTAAACAATGGAGGACAGATTCAACTGGTTAACCTTTATCTCGTGCATGGCTTGAATCTAGCTAGGTTTCAAGGTGTCATCCCATACCCAGTTCACTAAACATTTTATTGAATGCCTTGTCTGTTAACCGTCTATTATCCACCCTAACCTAGCCTTGTTGATATGCACAGTAGCGTCCATTCAACATATTATTTGGAAGAGTAATACAATGGCAACCCCAATCAATCCTATGACTAGCTTGATGGTATACAAGGTCCCCAGTAGAGAGATTGATCCTTCGCAATGTCCACAAGAATATCCTTGTCTTAACCGAAAGACGAGGATCCTTGTGTGCTTAAGTAGTTTAGTTAATTATATTTGGTTTACAGGCAGTGTAGCCATAAATTGTGGATATACTAGATTGAGTATAGCATTCTGAGACTTGAATTATGTAAAAAGGGTAATACAATTAGTAATTTGGTAATTAACCAAAACAAGAAAATTTGAGGATGATGACACAGTGAGAAACTTGCACAAGATTTTTCCATAATTTATAATTAATAATTTTAGTGTAATAAACAAATCATGGATCAAAATCAATTATGATTGCTATGAAAGCAATTGAAGGCTAAATTCTACTATCCGCAGCCAATATAAAAAAAATTACACTCGTGAAGCCTATATTTTGATATTGAAATAATCTGGGTCAAAGTGATGCAGCCGTACATAACCGTCTTCTCCTCCACTTGAAAAACTACAAAATATGCACGTTATGTTAAAGACCAACAAAAATAAATGAAAGAAACAGTTCAATATTGGTCCAGAGTAATGCTAGGTTTCAACACTATCACCATTATGAGTGATATTTTGCATAGAGAACTAAACCAGTTGCCAGGGTTGGGTAACATAGATCAGGTAGTCCTGTTACATCCTATATCACAAACCATGTTCAGCGATTAACCATTAAAATTTAAGGCTAATATAATCATGGCCATAGTTTCCAACATTGGAAGTACCATTAACTAGTAAGAACTAAGTTGCAAAGTTCCCATAATGAAAGCATTCTAGCATTCCATGAAACCAAGATGCAACATGAAAATTTGAAATGGGAATGAGAGCGGAAGGAAGAAGAACGGTCATACCTTTTCCCATCAGGGTTGAAGCCTAATGCATTAATTGGTCCAAAATGACCTTTAACACCACCAATTTCTTCTTGAAGAATCTAGCGAAACAGAAAAGGCACACGTCATACAGATAATCAGCAGGATAATTGGATAATCATGCAGCTCATGGATGATGATAATAATAACAAAGTGGACTAAAATATACCTTATCAAAGAATTTGGCTTCAAATTTCCCGGCTCGATGATCAGTAGTTGTAACAGCCGATGCATCCTGACCACCTCCAATTACCACCTTTAACATATAAGAAAATTAGAAGATCATATAGTATCTTCCATGCAAAAACACTTGCTCTAAAAAAGAACACAGCATGAGCGGGGGAAAATACATACATGATCAAGAAGAGGTGACATTGCAACTGCATTCACTGGGCGTTCAGTCACATAAGTTTTGATGAGTGTCAATGTTCTCATATCCCAAAGCTAAACACAGGGGCAAACGATGTTAGGTGATAACAAAATAATATCAAGTGCAGATTAAAAAATAACTAGCAGTGTTAAAGAGGATAGAAAATCACAACAAAATTTTAAAATGTTGAATACCCTGGCAGACTTGTCGAGGGAGCCAGTGAGAAAATGCGAACCATCAGCAGATTTGACAAGTGATGTTATTGTCTTCTTGTGTCCGGTTTCCTTGTCCGATTCTTTGAGCAATTTCCCAGTCTATAAAAAGTTCAGAAAAGAATTTGAGTTCCAAAAACATAATCAAGCAACCAATTTCTCCTATTCTAGACAAAACCCAAAAGCTACTCTAAATCAAGCACGCAACAACAAAATCCATCACAACAAATTAAGGATCCAGGCATAAAACAATCAAGCACCATGAGCAGTTGGCTAGTTTACCTCAGAATCCCAAATGCGAATAATGGCATCTTCTCCACCGCTAATAATGGTCCTATTCAACGGTCCCCATACAGCCCTGTTGATTCTTCCCTGAGGCCCCTTAAGAACAAGCAAAGACTCCGCAGTCTCTGAAAACAAAAATTCAAAATTAAAAACAAATCAGATCGCAACACATTACCAAACACTATTTACACCAAACCCTTGAAAAACCCTAATTAGGAAAAACCAAGAGCACAGAAACTCACGATTGGAGATATCTCTAGCAATGCGCTTGACATGAAGGGCGGATGTGAGCTCCATGAAGGGGTCGGTGGTGATGACGGCGAGCTTGTCACCGACGGAGAAATCAACAGACCTGGCCGGGGAATCAAAGTTGAAGGTAAAGAGCTGCTGGCCGGTTTGAACATTCCAGAGCTTGGCGGTCTGGTCAGCGCTTCCGGTAATAAGGCGCGTGGAGTCACGTGAAACGTCGCAGCACCAGACAGCGCCATTGTGGCCACGGTAGGTTCCCAACCTCTCTCCGTTATCGGCAAACCAGACAGTAGGGTTGTGGTCCTTGGCGCAAGAAAAGAGGAGATCACCGTCCCTATTGTACTTGAGAAAGGTCAATGGCCTCTCATGGCCCTTCATCAAAATCGGCCTCATCTTGTGTAGTGAGTTTTTGTTACTGTTCTTCGCTTATGGCGAACTCTTTCTCTGTTAGCCTAATAAAATAATATAAAAAATAAAAAATCAGCAAGCTAACTATCTTCATTCTTGCTTCCTCCTTAAGTGATGATCAATATCAGTACGGGAAGGGAGAATCCCAATTAAAAACCTTCTATCAGTAGGATAGATTTTGACCAAGTTAATTATTGAACATCAATGAGCAGATTATCACCAATAAAAATAGAACATCAATAATACATCAACAATAATAGAACAACAATGAGCAGAATTGGATTTCTTCTGTGACTCTCATTCAGCGTACCGCTAATTCTGCAGCTAATCTCATGGCTAAGTGCGCAGCCAAAGATCAACCTCCTTATAAGGAATGGCTTCAACCATGGGATTCTTTAAATTGTATCATCCTAGATTAGAGATTCATTCCCTCTTAGTTCTTCTTTATTAGTTTTCAAGACACCAAAAAAAAAAAAAAAGAATAACTCCAAGACCCCAATACAAATAGAACAACATTCTAAAAAATATAAAAGCAGTTTAAAAAGATAAAAACAGAACAACAATAACAACAATGAGCAGACTAGCCCCAATAAAAATAGAACAACAATCTAAAATTTTGTATAGTAGAGCAAGTAGATTTATAGAAGACCAAGCAGATTAATATAATAAACAATACAAGCAGAAATTTGTGAAGGAAAATAAAAAAGAAATGAAGGAAGAAGATTACCTGGATGTGCAGCGGCAGTACCACAAACGGTGACGCAGCGAGAAGCGGCGAGCTTCGGGGTGCCACGTACGAACGGCGACGAGGCGTGCAGCGGGAAGACAGAGGAGAGGCGCGAGAGCGACGACGGAAAGAGAGACGGCGAGAGAGGCTGGACTGGCGAGGGCGATGGCGCGAGGTCTGGAGCGGAGAGTGGAGAGTGAGTGGAGGTGTGGACTGTGGATTGAGTCTGGAGCTGTGGAGCAGGAGACGGAGCACTCCCACGGCGCTAAGGAAAGGCAGCAAGTAACGTTAGGGTTAGGGTTTTCGTACTTCGGATCAAGTCAAGGTTGAGTTTGGAATGGCTTTTGTTTAATTTTTTTAATTTAAAAAGATTTTTCTTAATAGAATTTTTTTTTTTTATATAAAAGAGAACTAGTGTAACGCAGGGGATAGCATTGTTATTAAATATTCTTTAATAATAAATTGCTTTAACAAAATTATTTTAATCATCAGTATATGTATTTAAAAAAAAATATTTTAAGAAAATTTAAGCAAAATGTATTTAAATTCACTCATATCAAATATCAAATATGTGTGTTACATCTAAATGGTGGGCTTACAGAAATTCTAATCATTTGCAAGTTTATTGACTAAAAAACAATTACATTTTAAATAAATAAATAAAAATAATTCATGTAAACAAAGTTCACAATCCCCACACTATATAAAGATTTAGTAGCAATAGTCTTTTACATGACAAGTGTCAAGTCCTTAAAAGTTAAGCACAAATTCTTAATTCTCCAATTAATTGACATATGTCATCACCTCAATGCATTTCATGAATGCATTATTAAATGGAGGACCATGTAACGTGTTGCAGTTTAATATGATTATTCAAAAAATTAATTAAAAAACAATGTATATAGTGCTCTTACAAATAAAATTATTAAAAAATAATAATATAATATTTTGGGATAAAAATAAAATTTATTTATTTTAAATTATAATTGTCAACCATTAAATTTATAAGAAAGAATATAAAAATTTAAAAGAAATTTTACCATAATTTTTTTTTGGATTTCAAATATAAAATTTGAAATATTATGTTTTCAAAATGAAAGGAAAATAAAAATCCCCGCCATATAAAGATTGAGTACTAATAGTCTCTTTACGTGACAAGTGTCAAGCCCTTAAAAGTTTGGCACAAATTCTTCATTCTCCAATTAATTGACATATGTCATCACCTTAATGCATTCCATAAATGCATTATTAAATGGAGGACCATGTAACGTGTTGTCAACATGATTCATGATTCGAAAAATTAATTAAAAAACAATGTATATGATGCTCTTACAAATAAGATTATTAAAAAATAATAATATAATATTTTGGAATAAAAATAAAATTTATTTATTTTAAATTAAAATTGTCAACCATTAAATTCATGGTAGTCGAATCGTACGATTCCGAATCGTGAATCGTACGATTCGATACGAGTCATATCATCGGCGATTCGAATCAGTGCTTTGAATCGATTGACGTTGGAATCGACCGATTCATTTTGTGAATCACATGATACGATTAGGAATCGTGACTCGTGCTTCAATTTACGATTTAGAGAAGAAGAAGATAGCCACTCTATAATGACTCGAAAAGCCCGATGCAAGGAAGAAGATGAGCCCGTGGTGCAAAGGGAAGAATTATGAGTAGAGAAATCAGAAGATTTTCTTTTTTCTGTTAAATTGCGGCTACTCTTCTGGCGATGTGCTGCTGCGGAGTAGCCAGCCATGGGTGATATTGTCATATATTGGTATTAGGGTTAAGTTTGATATGGGCTATTCTTCTTCTGGGCCTAACTCTAAGATAAAGTAAAAGTCCAAGCAAAACTTGTTATCTGTTCATATCTTAAGGCTTGGTATTGGTTTATGACACAAAAACAAAAAGGCTTTGTTTTTCTAATGCTTATTTTATTTTTCTTTTCTCATCATAAAT
>JASCZI010151345.1:13323-26769 GCA_036250425.1 Stylosanthes scabra
ATACTAGTATAAAATATGTATTATAATATTATCATTCGTCTGGTAAATATTTTATCTAAAATATTATTAATACTAGTTTGACATATGTATTATAATATTATATTATATTTTATGAATCTTATGATTCGATACGATTTACGATTCACGATTCAAAATTTATCCTAGCGATTCGATTCTTGAATTGTGATTTAACTACCTTGATTAAATTTATAAGATAAGAAAGAATATAAAAATTTAAAAGAAATTTTACCATAATTTTTTTTTGGATTTCAAATATAAAATTTAAAATATTATGTTTTCAAAATGAAAGGAAAATAAAAATCTCCACTATATAAAGATTGAGTAGTAATAGTCTCTTTACATGACAAGTGTCAAACCCTTAAAAGTTTGGCACAAATTCTTCATTCTCTAATTAATTAACATATACCGTCACCTCAATGTATTCCATGAATGCATTATTAAATGGAAGACCATGTAACGTGTTGCAGTTCAACATTTGATGATTGGAAATATCATTAGTTACATGCCATTTGTTAGGTGTATAACTTAAATTTTTATTTTTTTACACTTTCCATTATTTCTCTAATCAAATTTTAAATTCGATTTCCTTATCATTAAGAGTGATGTTAGGCCTTAAAACTTTAATTTGAGGAATTTTAATATCAATATTCGAATTACAGAAAATAAAAAATAAAAACATGCATTTTCATATCAAGAAAGTTTTGAGAGCCAACGTTAGGAAGTTCGTAGGAGGCAATATCAATTTTTCTTTTTTTTCTTTTCTCTTTTACCATCTATTATTTTCCTAATTACACTAATGGCTCCTTATGAGCTCCCTAACGTTGGTTCCCTAGCATTACGGACCATCCAAATTATCACTAACACACCTAATTCTCATAAATGAAACTATCATGCTCTATTGTTTGCTACATAATTAATTAATTAATAACGGTTTTGGTCTCTCTAAATAATATTTTTGTTAATTAACTAAGTGATGATGTTATCATTTCTGCATTGATGGTGAGCATGGAAGGAGTGTTATCGTTTGTGGTTGTTGTTGTTGTTAGCATAAGTAGTAAATTTTGATGAACTTCTTTTGATGAGGTCCTTATTGTGTGTGGCGGAAGTGGTGGGAGCAATGTTGGTTTTTTAACTTTCATCCATGCTCAGAAAATGTTCATCTAACACAGATGACTTGTGCTCCTCTCTTCTTATCTCCTGCATCACATTCCTCTATACCTAGATGCTAAGTTGGAGGGGTTTTTTCAAGAACATTATATATGGTGGGTTGATGACGCAGAGAACCTTGTTTCCATATATTACATCCCACTAAATTTATATTAAGTTTTATTATTATATAATATTTTCTTTTAAAAAATGTACTTAATTAAAAGATATTGAATTAAACTCAATTTACAAATAAAATAAAATAAAAAGATATTGTGTACTAAATATGAAATCAAAAGAGAAAAAGAAAATAAATAATTACCTCAGCCAACATACTCTTCTGTACTCTTCTTTTCTGGAGCTGGTATAAAAAAGAAAATATAAAAACACAAATAATCGTTTTTATTCTAGTTTAAATTTTAAAATATTATTATTATTAGACCGGTTATTGATTAGTAAATGGTTGTTACCGAGATTTCTGAAAGTGATATTGCTATCCTTAGAAACTTCTCCAAAGAACATGAAAGGGTGAACATCCTACTAAGGTACCTAGGGAGGGGCCTTTTCTCAGCACAGCTGATAACGTTGGATTTGGAGCAGCAATTCAAGTATATTTCAGTCATATTTTTGTAGGAAGAATGTCCTAATTAATTTGAAAATGTTTGACCGTTGTGTGAGGCCTTAAATTGTTGAGTATATCTTGAGAATCAACCATATTGCCGTTCGATGACGAAGTCAAATCTAGACACCTAATGTTCTTCTTCTCAGCGATTCTTGCCTCCGAAGCCTGATCACCATCAATGATATTCTCCAATTGGCAAATGCGAAGCGACTTCTGAATATTTGTAAGAGCTCCCAATTCTTCAATTCCATTATTCTCTGCATGCTTGGCAACAATATAGTCACTTAAGAACTGCAACTTCTTCATTTTGCTTATTCCTTTTGGCATCTCTTGAAGACCAGCTTCTTCAATATTAAGATGATGTAAATTTACAAGATCTTGCATATTGTTGGGTAGTTTCTTTAGCCGATGACAACCATGCAACTTCAATGTCAATGTCTGGAGATTGTACAACTTACACAATTCCTTTGGCAATGTTTCTATACTTGTATATGAGAGATCCAAATAACGCAAATGAATTAATTCACCTATTGAATCAGGTAATGAAAAAAGAGGAAACATATTGAATGACAAAACCCTTAAGCAGTTCAATTGGGATGAAAAGATATGAGGAGCATTTTCCATATTGAAAGGATCCTTTGGACCCAAATTTATTTCAAGAAATGTCCTCACATCTTTTACCCTACTACAAGTTGCCACAAGTAGCGAGAAGGGATAGTTTCCTCTTGAGTTATACAATAAATGGCGAGTTGTATTGCTGATCCTATTATTTTCCTCAAACTTCTCAGCTCTAAAATAGAATTCTCCAGCATAAATTGTTGCCAAGTCATGCATGATATCATGAATCACATAGAAGTTGTCATCAGTACTTGAGGATTGATAAAAGGACCTCGCAACCAATTGATCGAAGTATTCACAACCAATTTCTTCCAAATTCTTTCTTCTTTTTGGTTGTAAAAGTTCTTCTGCCATCCATAGCAAGACCAGCTCATCTTTATCAAATTCATAGTCTTTTGGAAACAAAGAACAATAAACAAAGCATCGCTTTAGATTAGAAGGAAGATAGTGATAGCTGATTCTTAAAGCAGGAATAATCATGTCATCCTGATCTTCAAAACCTTCACATAGTTCACTTTTCAATACACTATCCCAATCCCCTTCGTCATTGTTTGTTGTTCGTAATAAAGAACCAAGGGCCTTTACAGCCAAAGCTAGCCCTTTGCACTTTTTGACAAGTTCTCGACCAACGTGTTCCAGAGTTGAATACTCCTCCGATTCAATAGAAAGATATGCACATTTCACAAAAAGTGACCAAGAATCTTCCTCTGACAATAAACCAAGCCTGTGAGCTGGAACAGTTTTCACTACATTAGCAACATTATTGTCTCTGGTTGTTACAAGAACCATGCTCCCCTTTTTTCCACATTGAAAAGGTTTTTGAAGAGTTTCCCAGTGTCTGGAAGTATCACTCCATAGATCATCCAAAACAATCAAGAATTTCTTCCCCATCAACTTATTCTTCAACTCTGTTTGAAGTAAATTTAAATCATCCTCATTACAAGAACTACCACCTGTTGCATTTATTAAGGTCTTTGTCACCTTAAAAATGTCAAATTGGTCGGAAACACACACCCAAGCTCTAGTGTCAAAATTCCCCTCCACTCTAGCATCATTGTAAACCAACCGAGCTAAGGTAGTTTTTCCAACTCCGCCCATACCCTCAATGGGGATCACAGACATGTTAGCATCACGAGTATCATCAAACAACAATTCTATGATGGCCTCCTTGTCCTTATCCCTTCCAAATATCTCAGAACTTTCAGGCAGAGATGATTGAATTCTCCATGACATGTCCTTCGGATGTTTGAGAGACTCTTCTTTTAGACAAAGAGCATTTTTCTTTTGAACAATAGACTCTAGTTTAACAACTATGGCTCGCATGTTCTCATCATCATCACTACCTTCCACCATTGAATCAACAAGGGAGCTACACCAGGAAGAAGGATTACCTGGAGCGGGAGCGGCAGTGGCAGCTTTAGTGCAGAGTTCATCGAGCAAGTCATCAGCCATATAGAGAGCATCTTGGAGATCAATAAGCCACTTCTTCACATGTTGATTTTTGATCTGCTTCTGCTCAGCATCATCAAGCACAAGTCCAACGTCAAGAAGACTATTCTCCAGACTCTGAACCAAGTTCTGATCAGCTAGGTTCCTTGCCATTGGAGTTGAGTTGACATCAAGTGAAGACAGTTTGTTCAAAACAACATCAACAAAGGAAGAGAGATAAGCTCCACCCTCAAATTTTGAAGCCATGATTGAATAGTCTCAAGTTCAGGAAATGATCAGATCTGAATGAAGAAAGAAAGGTAGTCTCACAGTCACTCTTGCTTTTGCTCACAATCACAAAAAGTTCTTTTTCTGGAGGAGCCAAGGTCGCTATACTTTGGTAAAGCAATAATAATAAGGAATTGTTTCTTTTGAAGCTTTTTCATTTTATTGGTCCAGAAAAATAATCATGATATTATTAGAATTGTTTAGCCTAGTTAAAAATAAAATCATAAAATATTAATGACTTGTTATAATTTGTAAGGCTCCATAATAAGACAAAATGCGTTGACAGCCTAAATCTAGCACATGCTTTTGGTTTATTTGCTCCATGAAGTGTTCAGAATTCAGATGTCCTTTTTTTTTTGTGTGTCTGTTCAGAATTCACATGTTTGTTAAAGGATGTGTTTCCCGTACTACTTGACACTTTTGAATACAACAATTTAGGTAATCAATAAAATTTCAGCCAACATCAGCTAATAACTTAAATTGAATGTTTTATTTCTTTATATTTCGGATATTCTGTTTTTAAGTTTCGGATGTTCTATTTCTAAAAAAATATAAAGTTGATTGAGGTTGCTTTAGGTTTCGGATGTTCTATAGCTTCTATTGTGGATATCCTATAAACAGTAGTTTTAGATATTTTATTTTTAGTTGGCTAATTTATTAGTTAAAAAATTATTGATTAGCTATGCTTTTTCTTTTGCATAAAATACGGTGCATCTTACGACAAAGAGTTAAAATGATGAAAAAAAAAGTAGTAGTATTCTTATAAATAAGTAGATAAGTACATATTTAACTAAGAGAATATACTATTTTACTTTTATTAATTTTTTAAAATGAATTTATACACATTCCTTTATCTTATTCGCCCAAAAACTTCTTCATCACATGCTATATTTTCTTTTTATAAATTTAAGAAATTTTTAAGGGAAAAAATTGTCAAGTTGATAGACTTTAGATTTCATGAATCATGTCAAATATTATAGTTTTTCTAAGACCTATAAATCAAATATTTCAATTGTTTAGGAACTCATTTACTATTCGGTATTTATCTTTCAATTTTTTTTTTTTACATTTTAAACCAAACATAATATATAAAGTTAGTCTCCTAGTCTCTATTTCTCAATCTTTCTATCTATCTATCTTCAAAACATAGGCTGAAATTTAAAACTGAATTTTCTTTTAGTGACTACCGAAACTTTAATAATATTTCTTTTCTAAAATACCCTCATTAAACTTTTGTTATTCATATTCTGCTCCTTCCACCATTTTGTCTTTACTTAGGCATAAATCACCACAACAAAAGCTACCATGTCGACTCGCAGCCTCATCATGCAAAATCCCAGGGGTCGCACTGAGCTGCCACACCATCACTTGCTGTCGCGCCACTGATTCCAACAACCTTGTCCCTCTCCCTCTGAAGGACTCATCTCATGCAATTTCAATACTTCCCATTAAAGCTTGCGACAATGTCGAAGTTGCAAAGTTAGGGTTTTGCGAAGTTGAGAGTGGTGGATCTGCATCGTTACTTGGTCAGGCATTGCTCTCGTTGAACATTATATGATTTCTTTAGAGTTTTCAACATTGACTAACTTATTTTAACGAGTTAAACCTCAAATTGATTCCCGAAATTTGACTCACACCTCAAATTCATCATCAATTTTGCCCCCCAAAATTTCAAATGTACCAAGAATATTAATAATTTTAATAAATCTTTGTTTTTTCTTCTTTCAAATTCATCATCAAAATCAAATCATTGCACACTTTTTTTCATAAACCACATATATTACTATATTGTTATCGTTAGAATGAGCAATGAAAACTTTCTAATCAATATATAAGTCATGTTGTCATCGTTTTTATACCATAATTCTTTATATTATAAATTTCTTAAATTAAACTAGTAATTTTCTATTGTAAAAAGAATTTTTAGTAAATTTGCTTGTAGAATAATAGATGGAAAATTAACAGATTGTAAAAATATTAATAATTTTGTATTTATAAATAAAAAATAAGAAAAATCATTTTAGGGACCAATTTAATTTGTTTTCAACTTTTCATTAATTTTAAGGACTAAATTGAGTTGCGAGTGAAATTTCAGGGGTCGATTTGAGTTATGTACAATGATAAGTTGATAACACACTAGTGACACATAGACAAACCATGTTATGACATGTGACATTATTGTCCACTTCAGCACACCATGTGTCACTAATTGTCACTGTGTCACTCGATTTCATGTGGATAAATTTTCTTTTGATACGTGGCACTAACGGTCCACGTCAGTATGCCACGCCTGCACGCCGTTAACGGAAAATAAACGAGGAGCCAACTTGAGTCATGAAGTGAAAATTTTGAGGGTCAATTTAAATAACTTGAAAATTCAAAAGCTAATTTGATGTGCGAGTCAAATTTCGGAGCCCAATTTGAGTTTTAACTCTAATGAGGGTTGTGGCCAATTTAATTTTGAAAAGATTTTCAACATGGATTTGGTAAATTTTGATCATTGATTATATTCTAGAGGTGTATATTATTTGGGTATGAATTTATTAGAGTAATGATAGGTGACCATAATCCAAAATTACCATATTTATTTTAATATCTATAATTTCATGTAAATAACATCTGTAATTATATATTTATAACATCTAATATTATGCATTTAATCCAATAACAATTAATAAATGGAAACAAAAGCCAAAATAAGAAAGTCATGACTACTTATGGTTAAAAAGTCATGGCTATTAAACTTTTTTCTTTGATTATGATAGAACAATTGAGAGTATGAATTGATTGAGGGATTTTGAGAAAAGGGAAGAGAGCATGGCCATGGATGTTTACTCCTTTGATCCTTGTTGTTGTTGTTTTGTGTGTGTATGTGTACGCGTGTCTTCCTTACTATGTTAATGGTTATCGTGTTTAATTTTGTTTAAATGGTTTTTTTTAAGTTAACAAGGGTATTTTAGTAATTTTATGTATTTCAGTAAATTTATTTTAAACCAAACATAATATTAAGACATAACTCAATTCTACACGCCTTAAACAAAATACAATACACAAACTTAATTTAGTCTTTGTCTCCCGGTCTCACTCTCTTTTCTAAATGCAGCCTAACAGAGGAATGTGATTTAATAACATCATTTGATCTATGTAATCTATCTCACCTAATAAGATAAGGCTTTTTTATGACTGATGTTGTAGGACTAAAGAAAACCCTAATATTTTAATAAATGATACTTCTTTGTTCACTTGCCTAAAAAGTAGAAAAAAATGACTCATTCTAGTAAGCTTTTCTCATATTCTAACAGTGTTCATTGTTAATGTGACACCACTACACCAGTGTAACCTCAAAATTTGACTCACCAAATAACAACTGGCTGATAATGAAGGTTTTCAATCCAAAACTTTTGGAGAAGCGGATGACTACATGAAATATGAACAGTATTCAGACTCCAAGTTGGCACATGAACTCTTGAATCTAGTGACTGTAATAATATCTAAAGGTATATTAGCTACCTTGAAGCCCTTCCTTTGTTGCTGTGCTTTCATATGCTTGGAGGAGCCCATTTTCCAGATTTGAACTTGCTATAAAAGTTGGATTGCTTGGAAACAACATAGAACACTGCAAGTAAATCACATTCAGATTGAATATCTATAAAGAATCAAGAATAAACCACCATTTTGGCCGGAAAAGATTTAGTTTTTAGTAAAATGGACATTGAAAAAAAGAAATGACACCTTTGCCTCTTAAAGATTACTTAGAAGGCATCAAATTAGGGATTAGGGAGACATACTACTCTAAAAAGATCTGGAGATTAAATTTTAAATGCAATCTTTTTCAAGTTTAACAAAAGAAAAATATGAATAAGGGGCCCAGAAATCTATTTTTTCGCATTAGCTTTTTGTGTGCACGTTTTAAATAATAATCCAAATGTTCTCACAAAAAAATTAGATCAAATACATGATACGTTTGCCACTTGTGAAAAAATAGTGCATTTTGTCAAACTCAGATAATCTTTGAAGAGACAATATGTGGTTTCTTTTTGTCAGAGGCTATTTGCCAAACGTTAAATCTTTTAGGGACCAAAATTATAGTTTACTCCAAAATCAATGATGAAAAAGCAATCACATTTTCTAAAACCATTTGTCACCTGGGATTCCGGGGATTATGAAATTAGGCTCTTTGAGGATATCGTGGAGTGTTTTCTTTTCATTTACTTTGATCCATTTCGGGGAGCCTGATGAACACAGAAAATATCACATCATCTAACAATTATTCACATAAAAGTGAGGATAGATACATAAAATAGAAACTTATGAGATTTCAACTAAGACACTGAAAATAAAAATGACCAAAGCATATCCATTAACGAGGGAGATTTCAATGGTATTTAACTTTATCCCCTTTTTAAAAACATGTTTGTTCTATTTGGCCATATAGCGTATTACTTCTCAAATGCCACTTTTTAAGGTTTTTTTTTTTTTTTTGAGAAGCTAAATGTAGCTCTTGAAAAAAGAATTTTCAAATCACTTAAAACAAAACACTTGTATTATGGCAGATCAAAGGTCTATAGCAAAGGTGAGAAGAACCCGCACAGAAAGGTATCTATTAAAACTTATGACACTTGACACACAATACACTATGTTAGTATCTGGGGATGCCAAGACCATTGAGAGCTCCCTATTATACCATTTTCTAAAACTGCAGCTCAATTGAATACACTTTGATTAGTTTTTCTACATCTAAGGTTGAATACACTGATCTGTTGTGACTTGTGAGTGAAAAGTTCTCAAGTAAACCATCCACAGCTATGTTTGAATCTATGGACTAAGGCTCAAGTTGCTTAGAGCAGCTCGATACCTAAAAGCTAAAACAGCTGTATCATATCCAGAGCTACTTTTTTCAAATCATTTTTTAACTTGTGAATACTTAAAATGTAATGCCCCTATTCTATTTGTTAGTAAAACTGTGTAAAAACATACATGGTTGGCCAAACAGAAATATGTAAACAGGGACTTCCTATGTCTGCAGTTTAAGGTTTTTGTCATATTTGGTTCACTACAAGCTTAGAGCACTGTTAATTCCACTAATTCTATCACTAGAATTACAAAACCAGGGGAAATGCACTCACAGATTTAGATTGCAAAAGAGGGAAAAATAATTCAAAAGTACCATATCATACCTGCACTTGGTTTAAAATCCTCAACTGCATCTTTCTCTTCATCTCCAACATATGAAGCTGCTGTTCCCTCTAATAAAAAATGACGAAGTTTCTCCTTTGATAGACGAACTCCAGAGCTGGCCTGATAAAACATGGGCTAAGAGGTGAACCAGATGCTCTTAAGGTATAAACAATCAATCATCTGATACTAAATATTCACTTAGCAAGCCCTTCCCTGTACCCTGCGTTAACGCGAGATGCTAGTGCACTATGCTGCCAATTTTTTTTTTTAGAGACTAAAACTTGAAAAAATAAAATGTTCCGAGAAAAGAAAATGGCAACTCAATGCATATGTGGTGAATACTGCTGCCAGATGCTCTCTATGTTATGATACCATTTGTTAGTTAGTTACAATCGATTAGTTTGTTGTAAGTATAGATAGAGGGAATAGGATAGAGAGAAGGGTGTCTAGTCAATTGGAATAGTTTGGGAGAGACCGGGACTTAACAATTTCCCCCAGAGATAGTGTAAATACTTGCACAGATTAGGGTTTTTGGCTCACTATCAAGAACTCCCAATTATATAGCAGATCATTCATTCTATTCTTTTCATCTTCGATACCAATTCTTTCAATTTATCCACTTTATGTGGCACTGATTTTATTTTTATTCTTAATATTCCATCTGATTTTGATCGGCAAACAAAACAACTGGTATACTTTGAGCATCAATATCTGCACACAGAACTAAATAATCAAACTCAAACAAGAAAAAAAAAAAAAAAGGAGCTTACCTCATAGTATAATTCAACAAATTCACGTTTGTAATTGTTTTCAACATCCCATGGGAGTGGTTGGTCTGCTGAAAACATGTTTGAAGGCTAAGGATGTAACACATTCAAGAACAAAAATAACTCATTTACATAGATATTTTTAAAATTCATTTAAAAGGGGAAAAAAAAAAGGATATCATATCAAGGTGAACTGAAAACATGTCAGTCTCACAAAAATCCTCAATGAAATCACTGGACATAACCTCTGCGTAGAGAAGAAGGACAGGCCAATGAAGGATATTATTTTTGTCTAACACCGGTTTCTTTAACCCGGTGAGTTCCTGATACATTGCCTTTCCAACCTTCAAGCCTCTATTTTCTATTGCAGACACAAGTTCCTGCATAGATTTTGGTCAAAGCAAGGGCATGAGGTTCCATACAACAAAACAGAGATAATATACATAAGAAACAATTGGCAGTCCATACTTCTGCCTCCTTTATGGCTTTGGAGACTTCAGCATCACGCTTCTCAGTCTCAGATATCTTCGTATGAATCTGTTGGTCAAGCCTCTTAAGTTCCTTGTTATTGGGGTCCAACTGAAGACCCTTTCGGCAATAGTCTTGTGCTTCAGCCAATAAATTCAGTGATAGAGATGCTTTGACAGCTCTATAAATTGCCTAATCATGATTTTTCATTTCTTGAGACTTCAAACCAAGGGAATCACAATAATAAACTTCATAAAACAAAGTATAACTGCAAAAGTTAGTCCTCAAAGATAAACAGTTACATCTGATCATTGCCCCAAACATTCTTTACATTAGACAATTAAACAGATGCCAATTCATAACAGAGCCACTAACTTGATGGCGCAAAAATCACTTGTAGGACTAACATAAGCAGAGTTTAATCACTATGAACCGACAACATCCAATCTAACATTCGTATTTCTTAAGATAAATGAATGGTAGAGACTCACACGCAGTTGTCTTTGTGTGAAATCGATAGTAAAAAATCGTTTGATAATCTGACCTATATGACTAATTTGTCATTTAACGATTTTCAACTATCAACTACACACAGTTGTCTTCATGCGAAGTCGATAGTTGAGAACCATTATCCTTGAGATGAATTGACATATGGTTTTGACTAAACTGTTACCTAATAATTTTCAACTATTAACTTCACACGAACACAACATCATGTGAGTTTCCACCTAAATGAATTGAAGACTCACATCATTGAATGCCTATATTCTATTTTATCAGTGTATACAAATTAAATCCATACAAGAAATCACTATTTTTAAAAATTAAAAAAAAAATGTAAAACAAATCGAAGAAAGCAATATATATATATATATATATATATATATATATATATAGAGCACCTTTATGTTGGAAGGGGACAAATTGAGAGCTTGTTGAGCATCAGAGAGAGCACGCCTATGGTTGCCAAGAAGCAAATTGACATGAGCTCTGTTGGAAAAAAGAAGAGAGCTCTCAGAATCATTCAATGCTTTCTGATTGATTGCCCTTGTGTAGCAATCAATTGCTTCAGAGTAATGCTTCTTACCCTTCTTCACAAACGCGTTACCCTTTTCCTAATTCAAAAAATGATAACAACACACAAATTAAAGAACGAAGTAAAAAATAAAATTAAAAAGATAAAAAGATAAATTGAAATGAATAATGAAGAGTAGTGGTACCTTGAGTTCAATGGCTGCAGATTCTTTGATGGCAGCAATGGCTTCAAGGTCTGCCTTTTCGGCTTCTGTGAGTGGCTCTGAACCCTTTTCCATCCATAGCGCCATTTCCTGCTTTTTTTTCGTTTGGTTCTTTTTCTTTGCTTTGTAAACAGACGCAGCTTTTCTTTGTTTAGTTACAGTTTAGAATAGAACATACCAGAAACTAGTTGGGAAGGCGAAGTCAAAATTATTCTAGTATACAAGCTTGTAATTTCAGTTCTTGTGTACTAAACTACTAATGAAAGAAAAAGTGAAAAACAAAGGTTTAATTAATGAATATAATAACCCCTATTTTTTTTTTTTTAATTATTGAGTTCTAACTCGTGACTTTCAGAAATGATTAAGTTGGTTATAGATAAGGAATTGATGTCAGGAAGATTTAGAGAGCCAAAAATTAAGTTATTATTTAAATAATTATTTTTGGTGATTAAGTGGTTTTGACAATCAAGCGGTCAACTATTCTTATTTTTATACGCGCTTGATTACCCTTAATATAAGGGATATTTGTTTAACAAGAATGGTTGACTACTTGATTGTCATAAATAATCATCTAGAATGCACACATATAACCATGCAGAATGCACACAGATAATCATTCAGAATGCACATAAATAACAAACAACGCAATCAAACATTGATTCATGCATTTAAAAGCAAAAAAAAATAAAAACGATTGTCGCATCGTGCCCGGAACGGACTACTTTGCGACGAGTATGCGACCGAAAGATTTGAAAAGTTGAATAAATGGAGTTGCCACCAATTTTATTATGGAAAAATCGGATAAAACCTTAGTTTGTTAAAACTGGTCTTTTGAAAATATCTTGAGTTCGGGAGTCTGATTATATGTAAGGAAGGGTGAAAACTTAATTCCACTGCATCCTTAACACATCCATTGAAAATGGTTATCTTAGAGTACTTTATGCGAATTATTATAATTTAAATAATATTTTTATTTTTATTTTTATTAAACAATAAATCACAATATTATTTGTAAGAACAACAAATGACTTGAGTTTTAATTTCGCATACAACACACATAATATAACATACAGGAAAACTAAAATAAGATAAAATAAAAATAAATAGAATAAAATAAAATAAATAAGATTCACATAATAAAACAAATAGTTTTTCTTTAATCTTTTTAAAGGAGACATTTTCAATTAAATAATATTATTAAAAAAAAAGAATTTGAATGCATCGTGAACTGATGCACCTATTATTACTTCCACACTAATAAAATAATAGATGAGTTTGAGATGCCCAAAGCACAGGACTTCTAATTCCCACGTTATGGAAAATTTTCTGAAATAAAATAAAACAAAATTTTATTTTCAAAAATAATTATTGACGCTTTATTTACCAAAATTTAACTTTTTTTTTTGGAGTTTCATCGCATGTTCGCCTAATTAACTGGCAAACTAGGTAAAAAGAGGATGTTCTCCTCAGAGTTGAGCGAACTTGGTTGCAAAATTTGAAATTTGTACCAAGTTCGCCTATTACTTGGGCAAACATGATGAAAAATAAATGGCACGCCTTATTATGAAGCGAATTTCAGGAGACAGCAGAATTTTTTAGTCAGTGCTGCCTATTGGTCCCATTTCCACTCTTCCTTCCTTCTAACCCCACCCAAGTACGCTTCCTTCTTTCC
>JASCZI010151345.1:33329-44026 GCA_036250425.1 Stylosanthes scabra
TAGGTGAACGGAAGCTATCAGGCTAAAGATCCCCAAATGGCCAAGTACCTAGAAAAGGTTAAAGAGCTTCAAAAAACTTTGAAGCAAGTGCAAGTAAGCATATCCCTCGAAAGGAGAATGACCGAGCGGATACCATGTCAAAGTTGGCTAGTACCAAACCAAGCGGAAGCAACCACACCCTGATCCAAGAGATCAAAGAGAAACCCTCAATTGACGAACCCCAAGAAGTGCTTGTAGTCTCGATCGAGAGTAGCTGGAGAAAACTCATCATTGACTTCCTTGAAAAACGCACCCTCCCAAAAGAGAAATGGGAAGCGAACATGATGAAAAGGGAAGCAGCTAACTATGTCATGATTGGCGGGGAGCTATACCGGAGAGCAGCAGCTAAGCCTCTCCTCAAATGTGTAGAGAAAGAAAGGGTCCCCACTATCATAGCTGAAGTGCACGAAGGGACTTGTGGCCAACACCAAGGAGTGAAAACCATCATTCGGAGAATCCTCCTAGCCAGAGTATGGTGGCCTCACATGAGAATTGATGTCATGCAATACATCAAGAAATGTTAAAGGTGCCAAGAGTACGCCAAGGTGCCACAAATTCCAGCCACCAAGCTATCATCCATTGTCTCACCTTGGTCGTTTGATAAATGGGGAATAGACCTCCTCGGCCCTTTCCCAAAAGGACCCGGGCAAGTTAAGTACTTAATTGTGGCCATTGACTACTTCACCAAATGGGTGGAAGCAGAACCACTTGCGTCAATTACAGCAGCCCAATGCCGGAAGTTCGTATGGAACAGCATAATTACTAGGTTTGGAGTACCTAGGGTCATCACCTCTAACAATGGAACCCAATTTGTTGACAAGAAATTCAAAGAGTTTTTAGAAGGTTTCCACATCCATCAGTAGTTCTCCTCGGTAGAGCACCCCCCAAGCCAATGGACAAGTCGAGTCCATGAACAAAATAATCCTAAACGGATTAAAGAAGAGGCTTGACGACAAGAAAGGCTGCTGGGCGGAAGAGCTCGGAAGTGTCCTCTGGTCATACAAAACTACAGAGCAATCGTCGACGGGGCTAACCCCCTTCCGACTCACTTATGGCACAAAGGCAATGGTCCCTTTAGAACTAGCTGAAGAAACCAGTCGGGTCTCAGCCTATAACTCGCACGAGAATGAAAAGAGTGGAGAAATTGATGTAGATCTAATCTCCGAGGTCCGAGAAGAGGCAAGAATGAGGCAACAGGCGGCTAAAGAACTCCTCGCAGCATGATACAACAAGAAAGTGAAGAGCCGAGAGCTCAAAATAGGAGACTTGGTGCTCAGAAGGGATGACATTGGAGGAAAGAATGCGGCCCAAGGGAAGCTAGGGGCAAACTGGGAAGGCCCCTATCAAGTGGTCGAAGTGCTCGGAAAAGGTGCATACAAGCTACGTACGGTTGAAGGGGCACAAGTGCCAAGAACTTGGCACATATCAAACCTGAAAAGGTACCACATGTAAACAGAACGTAACAGCATGTACTCTTTTTCCTCCCATCTCTATTTTTTTCCCAAAGAGGGTTTTTCGGATGAGGAGGTTTTAATGAGGCATGTAAGCGTTCCGACCACCTTGGCCGTTATTAATAAACAAGTATTTTACTCTTATACTCCTTGTTATTTACTTATCAAGCATTATTCACCATGCATTCCTTTTAGTCTCAAAAAGAGAACAAAGAGCCCGGGAGCCAAAATTAAGGCTTTAAAAATTTACCCAAAGGGCAACCTATAAAGTGGTCGGAACAGACACCACGGCACCACATCGGACTGATCACCCGGATGCTGAGTTGCAAATAACATAAGTTATGCAAACCGATGGTCTAAAAATAGTTAAAGACATTGCGACAAGCAAACTTAATGAAAGCACAATTAAAAAAGTGTACCACACATGAAAGCGAAAGGCATTGTCGAGTGCAAAAAAGCAAGCTCTAAGCAAAACACTAATCGGAAACAAGCGATAAAAAAAGAGCAATAGAGCTCCAAATTTCCTTAAGGCCACAAAAAGTGACCAAATATCCACAGAAGGGATAGCACCTAATGCGTGCAACCCAGAAAAGAGTTATCAACAAAAGCCACAAGGGGCATAACCAAACAAGTCAAAATAAAAATATTCCAAAAAATTTACAAATCTTTTAAGTGGGGCATTCCCCACCACCAGCACCGGACGCGTTCCCCTGCTCCGGCTGTTGCTACTGCCCCACCACCACCTCAGGAAGAGTCTCTGCCGCCTCAGCACCATCATCTAGAAGCTCCTCCGAGATATAGATCCTCCTACCCTTCGGATCCCAACGAGTCTTCAAGTTGATAGCAGAAAAGTCAACACCAGGGCAGAGATGAGAGACCTGGTCAAGCACTATTTCCAGCGTCTCTTGACACATCTCTTTCGCCTCAGTGCCAAGACTTTTCCACTCGGTGCACCAATAATTCGCCTCCTCCCTCGCCTTCCCCAGCTCAGCTTGTGTAGACACAAAAGAAGCAGAAAGGGACTTCAACTTGCTCTCAGCTGACTCCGCCCTATTTTGGTCCTTACTCATAGAAAGCTGAGAGGACTTCAATTGAGCCTTCAAGACCTTGACGTCCTCATCAAGCCTAGCCACCTGCTCAAGAGCAGAACGATGCTCCATTTCTTTTTGCGAGAGCTGCTGGGAGAGAGACTCAACCTTCTCCAAAGCAGAGTTCCTCTCCACTTTCAAGACCGAGGCCTGATCCTCAGCAGCAAGCAATGCCTCCTCGGCCTTAGTCTTAGCAGCCAAAGCAGACTCCAAGCCGATCTGCATAGGCAAAGCCAGAATCAGAAGGCAAGGTCAATATACATACAAACATAACAAAAGGTAAACGTATAGAACAAGCATGTACCTGGAGACAGGCGAGGGATTGACAGGAGAGGCGCCAAGACTCTCCGAGCAGTTGGTCAGGGAGCACCCCCTGGAGGTGCTTCCTTACGGAAGAAGAGGTCAGCCCCCCATCCAGAGCCTTCCTATAACTGTACTCCCTGGGAAAAGCCAAATCCAGAGAATTAATTGCATGCTCCCAAGCAGAATCCTCTCCCAACACGCGATCCACCAAGTCCTCCTCCTTATCCTTATCCTTCCGACGCCTTTTCTGCTTAAGATCAGCAGCAGGGTCCTCTCTGGCACCTTCCTCCCCCTCCACATTAACTGCCTCCGAACGCTCTCTTTTTGCGAAGCTTTTCTTAGCCTTAGAGCTGGCCGGAGGAGGAGGGGGCACTTGAGCAGCTGGGGTGGCAGAATTCGAGGAGGACGTCGCAGCAGATGAAGCAGCAGCAGCGACGGCAGTAGCAGAAGCAACGCCAGTCGGCAAAATAGCCCGAGGCGCCATCCTTGAAGGATCAGCCATCATAGCCATCATCCTATCAAGCTTGGTTTTCTTCATCTTGACGAGGAGTAAGTCGTCTGAAAAAGATAGAACGAAGACAAGTGAGATGAAAGAAATATAAGAGTGCAGCAATATAAAGCAAGATGAACTTAGAAATTACCAAGGAATTTCCCAACAACAGCATCTGGATTATCTAAAATCCAACGACAGGTCAGATTATTCCTCTTCGGCAAACCAGCCGGAAGAGAAACCAAAAAATCGAAGGGAGCCGTCTCCAACGAATCTAGGCTGTGAATAACAAAATCCTTAACCCCACGGTTCCAGTAAACCCAAGGGAAAGGATTGCCCCTATCATCCAACCAAAAGGCACGGCGGCCAGGAGCGGGCAACACTTTGAAGTAATGCCATTTGAACTCTTAGATGGACTCCTCAAAAGTGCCAAATAACTTAGATCCCTTGCGTGCTCAGAAGTAGATAAAGCCATAGCCACTAGGAGGAATGAGGACGTCATATATATACAAAAACAAGCGGCCGGTAGGCCTGAACCCGAAATGGAGGCAGACCCGTTCGAAGGTTTGCAAGAGGCCCCGGCCATTTAAATGAAGTTGGCTTACCGCCACCCGGCACCGCATCATCACTTCTTTTTGAAAATTTGTGAACCGCAAACGGACCCCCAAGCGAGTGAATAATTCCTGGTACACCCACAGGAAATGGTGATCACCTTCACCCGCTTGGAAAGGAAGGCGATCTGACGGCCCAGCTGCCTCTAAGATAAAATCACCTTCCGAAGCGACGTCCTCCGTCAAACTCATGCGGCGACGGAGTTCCGGAAGTGAGTCCTCGAGGACGGAGGGTTGAGTAAAAATCGTTTCCTCAACCCAATCGTAAAGCCCCTGCTCAACCGCACTCAGCGGGCGCGGGACCTTCACATTCTGACACGATTTCTTCTTCCCCATTTTTCCTCGTTCCCCAAAATTATAAGTAGACCTGCAACAGAAAGCAGGGCTAAGGATTTGAAGGAAAAACAGCCACCAAAATGAAGAACGAGGAAAGAGGAGAAGAGGGGGAAACGACAAAAAACCCAATAACAGATAAACAATGCACCAAAAAGGGGTATCACACTTACAGATTATACCAAAAGGTTTGACAGCGGCAGAACCAGCGCTTCTCTGAAGAACGAATGAAGGTTGATTGCTGAAGAAGTAGAATCGCCAGAAAAGAGAAGAAAAGGAAATGATGGAGGATTCTAACTTTTGAAATCCAAAAAAGCTTATTCAATAAGCTTTGGAATTCAAAGGGGCAAGAATGACACTAACGATGAGACGGATACTGAAGTCTTGAAAACCGCTCCCACCACTTTTTTTTTCGAAAAACGTGAAAAAAGTAATCACTATTTCTGCCACATCAGCAAAAGTAAAACAAAGCGACACGCCACAAACCAACTAACACGCAAGCAGTTGGTAGGTAACAAAGTCGAAACAACTCAAGGAAGTAATCAGAATCACCCTAAAAGTCTCCCAAACTACTCGGAAATCAAATGCACACATTCACTTTCCGAGTGGGGGCAATGTCACGGACCAGCCCAATAAGGCCCAATCCACTAATCAATAGCCAATTTACTTGGCCCATAGATCAAAGATCAGATTAAAAAAGGAAAGATTCGATAGGATCATGAGGAGATCCCATCCGAATCTTAACCACCCGCAACTATATAAACTAGGGGAAACACCTCCTAAGATACGCATTCCCTTAACCCTAATCTCCCATATTAGACCTAGAATACTCATAATCCTAATTCTGGGATTCTAGTTCTATCCATTCATCACATCAACCACCTTCTTCGGATTCAGCCCTCGGACTCTTCCGAGTGCTTCCCTCGAAATGAACATTCTCTCTCACTCATTCTCATTGTCTGTCCACTCTCACGACTAAGGTCCTTTGGATCATTATTTAGTACATCTATGCTTAACAGGTATACCAATATTTCGATATTCTTGAAACTTTTCCTAAATCTAGAGTTGGTTCTAAGTTCTATTAGATGTATTGCCACTCCTAATATACCACCTCCTGCTAAAAAAATTAAATCGATAAGAAAGTGAATTGAGATTGTACTGTGTCTGTGTGTGTATGTTGATGTGAACAACTCAGAGAAATACGAATTGTACAACCTGAAGAGAAAGAAAGGGAAGGGAAAAAGGGGTCATTTTTTTTGTAACAGAAACCGAACAGAGACTCTATAAGGTTTGAAAACGTGGTGCGTTTTGAATAGCGGTATCCACCGAACGAATATTCCTTTGGTTATTCCTTCTTTCTAATTTCTATAACGCAGCATATTGTGTCTTTTTCTCACCCATTTCCTCCATTTGATTAAAAATGAAAACACAATATTCCACGGTACAAACCTTTTTTTTTTTTGTGGTTTCATACCAGATACATTTTCACGAAGTTTTAAAAAATAAGTTTGCTTCTATGAAAGCATATAAATTTTTAAAAAATATATACTATATAAGAGTGTGACTGAATTAGAAAAAATAAACTAATTAAGAGAAGGCCACCCTTAAGAGAATACATGCTTAAAAATAAGCTAAAAGCATATGTTAGAATATTCCTTTCTAACTTTTTCATGAATAATTAATTGTTAGTTACTTTCATTATATGTAAAAAAATGTGTTATTTTTTTTTATAGGTTTCATAGCATTGTATTCAGATGCTATATATTTGAATTTGTGAGTGCATCAATGCCAAAGATAAAATGAAAGTGTTAGATCACCTATTAGTAGACTAAATCTCTAATTTTTAAAATCTATTATATTATAACTCACTTTTTTTATAAAGCAAAAACATGTGTTGTTTACTCTTAATTATTTAAGAAAATAATTTAGAATCTAATAAAATTATTGGAATGTAACAACTTTAATTTACTATCCCAAATTTAACGTTAATTTAATTTAAAAATATTAGATATACAAATAAATCTATTCAGAAAAAATATGCTCCATTTATCAAAATAATCCAATTCATGTTACCTAAAAATGTTAATTGTTACATCACTAATGATATTTAGGTAGTTTTAATAAATAACATTCATTTTTTATAGATAGAAAATTCTTTATCAACAATGAATATAATTTAATTTTATTAGCGTTCGATTTTTTCATAAATAATTAACATTTATTTATACATAATATTTACAAGAAAAAATTATTTAAATTTGTTATATATATTAAAATAAAAAATATAAAATGAAATTATTTAAAACAATCATCTTTTATATAGAAATACATGATAATTTTATATATATATATAGACATAAGAAAATACGTAGAATAATAAATACAAATATACACAATACATAGTAATTATTTTGTTTTTTTTTTTTGGGTGTCTAGTAATTATTTGTTTGTGTACATGTAACAAATTTTTTTTTTCAAAAAAGAAAAATATATATCAAGGGCATATATATATAGAGAGTTAAATATTAGATTCATCATTAAATTTGGAGTTACGATCAAATTGGCCCCAAAATTTAAATGTTATCAAATTGATCATTTACTTTTATGAATATGACTCAAATTGACCCTTTTAAGATTGTTCTTTAAAAAAACGCTGATTTGACAGTTAATTATCCATGCTGAACTCTAATAAAACGACGTCGCGATATGTTTGCGCCAACAAAGTACCAAAATGACGTCATTGGAGAGTGAAAGAAGTTAAAATCTATCTTTCAATGTGTTGTGTGAGAGATTTTAACTTCCTTCAGCCTTAAACCATGTCATTTTGATACTATAATAACGCGAACAGATCACTACATCGTATTATTAAAGTTAAGCATGAACAATTGATGGTCATATCAGCGTTTTTTTTACGGACAACCTTAAAAGGACCAATGTGAGTCACAATTGTAAAAATGAGGGACTAATTTAATAACATTTGAATTTCAATGACATCATAACCGCAAATTTCAGGGCCAATTTAATATTTAACTCGTCATGTATAATATTTCCCACCATGCATTTTTTTTGGAAAAAAAAAAACACTGTAATTAACTTTCAGTCGTTATAATTTGTTTTGTTGTTAATTCTATTTGATTTCGAAAGGTTAAAAATAAAGAATAGTTTCTTTCATCATCAGTTACTTTTGTTTTCTATAAAACCGGAAGAAGCAGAACAAGCTCTCCCCAAACCTCACACACAAAACACAGCCACATAAAGCAAGAAAAGAAAGAAAGAAAGAATGTGTTCATCGCTGAAGGGGCAATACGAGATAAGCGAAGAGATAGGCAGAGGTCGTTTCGGCACAATATACCGGTGCTACGACGTCGTTTCTGGAAATCCATACGCCTGCAAAATAATCGATAAATCACTCCTAACAGATGAAACAGACCAACAGTGTATTCTGAACGAACCAAAGCTGATGACACTCCTAACCCCTCACCCTAACATCCTCACAATCCATAACGCGTTTGAAGACCAACACTCTCTCTCTCTCATCCTCGACCTTTGCCTTCCCCTCACCCTCCTCGACCGTCTAACTGCCTCAACCGTCACCCCATTCCCCAACGCCTGCCACGTCATCACCCAGCTTCTTCAGGCCGTTTCTCACTGCCACCGCTCCGGGATCGCGCATCGGGACTTGAAGCCCGACAATATTCTCTTTGATTCCCGGGACGTCTTGAAGCTCGCCGACTTTGGCTCCGCCGAGTGGTTCGGCGGAGACGGCGGGAGCCTCATGACGGGTGTGGTCGGGACGCCGTATTACGTGGCGCCGGAGGTGTTGATGGGGAGGGAGTATGATGAGAAGGTTGATGTCTGGAGCTGTGGAGTCATACTTTACATGATGCTGGCCGGTGCGCCGCCGTTTTACGGCGAGTCTGCCGTCGAGATATTCGAGTCTGTTCTCCGGGCGAACTTGAGGTTTCCGTCCAGGGTTTTCCGGAATGTGTCGCCCGCCGCCAAGGATTTGTTGAGGAAGATGATATGTAAGGACCCTTCTCGGAGGATCTCCGCCGAACAAGCCTTGAGTAAGTCTTTTAACTTTTTATTTTCTTCTTCTTTTGGTTTTCACAACAGGACGAACACTAATCCCCGCAGATCTAATCTCCGAAACTCATCTATCGATTAATCCAAGTTATTTTTATTATTATTTTGCTTCATTTTTTTACGAGAAATTCCACTAATTTGTTCATTTTATAACAAGGATGTGAGATCTAATTAATTATTGCAGTCAACCTGAAAATTAGTCTTATTTATCATATCAACTTTGGAATATATTTGAATTTTGAGCACATATAGTGATATAGAACCGGTCTTATCAAAACAACCGAAATTATGCCTTTTATGTTGGCATAATTTAAGTGTTATGGATTTTTTTTTTCTTTATGGGTTTGATTTTGGTGTTAATTTTTGTTTTGATTTTTGGTACATGCAGGGCACCCATGGATCTTGAGTGGAGGTGAGAGTGAGACAGCTGAACTAACTTGAATGTAAGATTTTTGAGTTAAGAAGAAGATGATGTGACATGACACGTATAATAAGCTCCTTGCTGTAATGGCAAGTGTAGCTAATTTTGGCCCCTAATTCTGGCTACTATGTGGTAGTTGTGAATGAATAAAGTCTACCAACGATACTGCTACTGGAGGCAGAGGAAACAGAGCACCTTCTTGTAAATTCTAGTGATGCATGTAGATTTTGATCTTCGTTTTTGTTTTTTCCACCCTTTGGTAGTAGAATCTGGGTGAGGCTCCAAATATGGGACTATGAATTGAGAATCTAGGTTTTTTTTTTTTTTTTTTGCCTCTTCATGTAGAGATAACATGAAAATGAGAAAGGAACTGTGTTAGATCTGCATACTCAAACTACCTCCTAATAATAAAGAGAGGAGTTTGATGCTATGTGTTCAGTCTTCACCCTTTTTTCTTTGGGATAGTAGTCATAGTAGTAATATGTAAATATAATAATCTTGAATGTAAATGGCTAAATGCCCCTTTTGATCTTCTAAATTATCTGGTTTCAATTTTTTTTTTGTAGGTCTACTATTTTAGTGGTCTCCTTAATTACCAACTATTTTTAGGAGAAAAAAATTGTCAATTTGTACCAAAACAAGTTAGCACGGATAGATAAAATCTCATGGTCTTTTCTCCCTAACCATATCTCCTAGTTTGATTAGGAGAATTGTCCATTTCATCGAATAATTAGATATTGGACTTCTGGTGTGACCGGTACTGCAAAAAAGAAAAATGTTAAACCGTAAATATTTTGAAGTGTAAAGGAAATTGAATATAGTTATTTTCTTTTTACTTTCTCAATAAGTATGCACTATAGAGGTATAATATAAGTCTAAGTTAGACTATAAAGTAAAAGATTTGAATATAATGCTGTCATGTGAGGGGAATTTGGTGGAAACAACATAATTGAAAGAAAAATTAGAATAAAAGGTGGAAGTCACTAGTCAGTCTAAAATCTAATGAATGATTATCATTATGTACTCTTGCGGAAATGACACGCAGTTGCAGTTAAAATCAGGTGCATAAGTATGTCACGGTTTTCTATTTCTTGTTAGTAGTATTATGTGTAGTTGTGTACTCATTAAAGTTACGCCAAAATGAATAATCAATCAATATTTCAATAAAGTTCATAGGTTAGGTTTTGTATCCTCAACAAAACACAGTTTTACATTTTGATGGGGAGCATCTTGGATTTATTTGATCAAAGCATTTTATTTCAGCGCAAAAGGACAAAATCAAATGAAATTGCACTCAAATGTCACCATTATGGTGGAAAGACTTTTCTCTTGTTTACCCACGAATTGTGCTGGTGAGAAAGGGTGCACTATATTTCTTTTGTCTTTGTGTAACTTTTTTATTTTATTTTCATTTGAAATTTGAATAGTTCGGGTGACAAGAAATCAAAACTTCAAGTGGGCTTCTCACCGCCTTGCTTTTGTTGATACTACTGTACTGGACCCTTGAGACTTGAGAGATTAAAGAAAAATATTAGTCGACCTTTGTGACACTCTTGAAATTAAATTAACATAAATTAAATACAATTAGGATTAATTGGAATAAAACTGATACACATCCAATTGGTTCAAGTGAGTGAGTTGGGTCACAAGGACCCAACACCCACTCACTCAACCAAAAACAAAACAATACAACACATCACAACAACAACACACACGACACTCCTCTCTTTCTCTCTATACTCTCTCAACTCACCACCAACACACCACCCTCAATCCACCACAACTCACTCATCGGAGCTCCGATTGCCGCACCGTCGCCGGCTACACGAAGCTCTCGTCCCTATCTTCGATTCTATAGTGCAATTAAGGTATGGG